>PJAB01001971.1:0-11207 GCA_002887195.1 Chrysochromulina parva | reverse complement strand
ACACGTCTGGATGAGATCACCGACCTTGACGTGGAGCAGCTCATCGAGGCCGGCCGGCCCGGGGACGTGGCCGTAGCGGGGCGGATGCTGCCTGGGCTTGCGCGCCTCCATGGCTACGGCCATGTGGTGGACGTGGCCGCCGTTCGGGCCGCGGATCTGGAATGCGGGATAGTCGCGCCCACCATCTGGCGCCGCCCTTCATTGCTACATGGTGCTGCTATGGACGCTCTCAACAGCTGCATCTCAGGCGAGGGAGAGCCACCGTTGAGGCTGACGATCGCAGCCGTTGCCTGTGCGGGCTCAGGAGTCATTTGCGGCATTCCGGTGCACCAACTGCGCGAGGACAGCATCACGGAGCTCAACTTGTCCAATAGGGGGCTCCACGTGCCTGCGGCCATGCTTGTCGCCTCTCTCATACCTGCTACGTCGGTGCTCAAGAGCTGCAACTTGCTCAAGAACAGGTTCGACGTTGAGTTGGCCAAAAAGCTCGCCAAGATCGGCGCGGAGAAGGGAATCATGCTCTCGGGCATGACGTGCGACCAGCCGGAGGCCGACTTCACGAATGGGGGCCTACAACCCACCGACGCCATCCTGATCGCGTCTGACCTGCAGTCCATGGCGGTCTTGACCCGCTTTTACTTGAACGGCAACAACATCGGTCCGGAGGGAGCCATCGCAATCGCGGAGGCGCTGAAGGTCAACGCGGTCCTGACCAAGCTCGACTTGTACTTGGACGGCAACAACATCGGCGACGACGGTGCCAAGGCGATCGCGGAGGCGCTGAAGGTCAACGCGGTCGTGACCAAGCTGATCCTCTTTCGCAACAACATTGGCAACGATGGTGCCAAGGCGATCGCGGAGGCGCTGAAGGTCAACGCGGTCTTGACCATCCTGCACCTGAACTATAACAAGATTGGTGCGGAGGGAGCCATCGCGATCGCGGAGGCGCTGAAGGTCAACGCGGTCCTCACCAAGCTGTGGCTTGCAAACAATAATTTGGGAGATGCAGGGAAAACAGCGGTGCAAGATGTGGTGAAGGGCCGGAGTGGATTCCAGTTGTATCCGTAGATTGTGCCGAGCACTCGGTCGCTGTTTTGTGTTCTGTGAAGGTATTTCCTAATTTGGAATCTTCCTCAAAAGGCGTTTTCAATAGGGGCCTGACCAAGCGTGAGGCTTGGAAACAATAATTTGGTCTGAGGGGGTCGGAGGCTGTGAGGACTGCATACATGGAGTGCGCACAGCAAACCAAGACGCCGGTCGAGCGGCTACGAGCGCGCGTGAGAGAGTCTGTCTCTGGAGTGTGGTCGCCTCAGCCCTCATTCAAAGCCCCATGGAGCATGCCTCAAACTCGAGCTCCTCCGGCGCGGATAGCTGTGACCTATGGTTGCGCTCGCCCTGGGCTGTGAACGGTGCCGTCTCCTGGGCTGTGAACGGTGCCGTCACGCCCAACGCCGGCGCCCCCGTACAGTCCTTCACTACATCGCACAAGATGCTCAGCCCTCGCGTGAGCGTCTCTTCGGGGTAGTGCGCGACGACGATGCGGCAGTGGTTGCGGAAGGCTCGGCTGCCTTCTTTGGAAGAGAAGAGGTCCCCAGGCTTGAAGGAGACGCCACGCTTTCGCGCCGCGACGAGTACGGCGTGCGCATCCACGTGGGCGGGCAGTGTGAGCCACATGCACATCCCGCCGTCGGAATGGGAAAGCGAGCACCCTGGGGGCGCCACCTGATCCAGCGAGAGCGCGATCAGACGCACTCAGATGGCCATCAGTGGTAACCTGAGGAACTCAGAGGCACTCAGAGGCCATCAGAGGCGATCAGAGGCGATCAGCGGCGATCAGCGGCAGACACCCAGCTGTTGAGGGAGGCAATCAGCATGCAATCAGAGAGGGCCTCAATCAGCCACACGCACCTGCTCGAAGCGAGCTTGCACGGCGGCCGTACGCCGTGCGAGCAGCTGTCGCGTCGCGAAGAGCATGCCCGTCAGATCGCCGCTTGCCATCGCAGCCTCCAGCACCGAGCCCATCAGCTGCGCACTGGCGCCGGACGACGAGACGGTCGCTGAGTTCGAGAGCCGTTCGATGAGTGCCGGGTGGGACTCGATCCAGCCGACGCGCACTCCGGGCCCGAGGATCTTGGAGAAGGTGCTGTTGCCGAGCACGTGCATGCCTCCGTGATCGAGCTGCCGATCGTACCAGCCGAGGCGGTGCGGGCGCGAGGGATCATGCTTGTGGTGGAGGAGCTCGTACACGTCGTCGCTCACGATGAGGAGATTGTGATCTCGTGCGAGCTGAACGAGCCGTTGGCGCGACGCGGCGGGCATCGTCGCGCCGGTCGGGTTGTGGAATGAGGGGATCGTGTACACGACCGCCGAGAACTCGAGCGGATCCGATGTGCTTGGAGGGCTGAGCTGTCCTCGCTCACGAGCGGCCAGCACGGCGCTCTCGAGCAGGTCGAGGTCCAAACCCTCGGAGCCCTTGAGTGCGACTGGGACGAGCTCGAAGCCTTGCTCCCGAAACATGTTGGGCGCAAGGAAGTAACTTGGGTCCTCGATGAAGGCCACCTTTTCTCCGGCTCGCTTCCGGCCAAAAAAGGTCGTCAGCGCGAGCGCCAGTCCATGAGTCGCGCCGCTGGTCTGCATCAAGCCGTCCGGGTGCGTGCTTGCCATGGGGCCGTACTCGGCCGAGAGGAATTTCGACAGCGCTCTCCTGAAGGACGCAGTGCCCTGCGTCGGGCCGTACTGCATGCTCGAATGGCACGACTCCTCGGCCCAGCGTGTCATCCCGCGCGCTACGATCGCCTTTCCTTGTGCCAGCAGATGCGCGCATGGGGCACCCGTGTCCAGGTTGATGAGGCCCGGAGCCGACGTGAAGAGCGTCTTGTCGCACTTGGCAACATTGAGGAAAGGGTCGGCAGCGCCCGGCGGAGCAAAGTTCCCGCGTGGACCGAGCCAGCCGGTCGGGGCGATGGGCAGGTGTTGTCTGGCAGCGATGGTGCTGAGTCGCGCGGCTTGCTCTCGTGCGCGCCGCCATGCCACCATCACGATGGCTGCAGGAGGCAAGCGGTGGAGGGGGGCCGGGACGAATCGGGCAGACGAACACGCTCGGAAGCCGCGGGGAATTTTCTAAACGAAAATACGGGTACGGTTTTGGCAATCATGGAAAAGTCATAGGAATTCGCGTCCTTGTGGTTTCGCGTACGGTGATCGTCTTTGAGGCTCTGCTTCAGGAGGGCGTCTCCGGTCTCTCCGGCTGACCTCGTACGGACCTCACGCGTCAACATATGTGAACATCGCTCACCAGCGGATCACCTCCTTGCCGTCGACCTTGACGATCAGCTCAGACTCGCGCTCTGGCGGTCGGTTCGCCGCCGCCTCTTGGCGCGCCCTTTGCCTCTCCTTCGCCTCTCGCACGAGCCTCTCCTTGTCGGCCTGCTCCTCGGCCAACCGCCGCACCCGTTCCTTTTCAGCGAGCTCTGCGGCCAGTCGCTGCTTCTCCTTCTCGGCCTTGTCCCTCGCCTCCGCCTCCTTGCGTGCTCGATCCGCTGCGGCGGCGGCGGCGACTGCCCTCTCCCGCGCCTCGGCGGCCTCACGACGCGCCGCCTCCTTGGCTGCTAGCTTCTCCTGCTGCAGCCGGCGAGCGTGCGCCTCCGCCGCGGCCTCCTCGCGAGCTTCTTGCTGCGCACGCCGCTGGAGCGCTGGCCCTTTCATTTGGTGGTACCACGCCCACCACGCCTGCTCCCGCTCCTCCAAATGACGAAGCTCCTCTTGGGCGTGCACTGAGCGCTCGTGCAGCCGCTGGAGCTCGACCGCGGTCTCGTCGGCCACGGCACGCAGCAGCGCCGCCCGAGCTTCGTGCTCGTTCTGCCCGCGCGCGCTCACCAGCCGTCGATCGGACGGCAGGCCGTTGAGGCCAGAGGGCGTCGGAGGCCAGCTGTAGATCGGCGAGGCCAAAGGATCCGAGACGAGCGGCAACGCGTCGCGCCGAGCGGCGGACGGCGAGGCGAGGGGCTGCTGGGGGGATCCGCGTGCCGATGCGTCCGCCTCGGCCACACGGCGAACGTCCTCCCTGAGCTCACGACCTCGCTCGATCTCGCGATCTCGCGCCTCCATTCGATGCGACGCCCTCGAGCGCAACGCCTCGCAGGGCTCCCAGCGGAGCGCTGACGGCTCCCTCCTCGCTGGCCCGATGGCGAGGTCCACATCCCAATCTTGGCACCGGTATCGCGCCGCCGCCGGCTCCTCTGGCTGCTCCGCCGCGCCGCACGAATTGACGAAACCGACGAAACCGCTCGACGGCGGGGCTTCCGCCTGCGCATGCACAAACTGACGAAACTGCTCCTCCGCCCCGAGATTGAGGGCGAGCTCGAGCTTGGTCGCAAATGGCATCGCCGTCGCCGCCGCTGCCGCCTCGCGCGCCGCTGCCGGCTCATGGTGCGGTGACTCTGCCCACACGTTCACCTCCGGCTTGTCGATCGACGGGATCTGGAACGGCGGGTAGAGCGAAGGGCCCCAGCGCACGTCGTCACCCGGCGGCCACTGGACGGCCTGAAGTGCGCCCACGGTGTGCGTCATGCGCTGCCGCTCGCGCGGCGATACCATGCGCGGACTGGGTTTGATCATCAGCCGCGGAGAGGCACACTCGCGCGGCTGTGGCACCTCGCCACGGAAGCTCCTGAGCGCCGCACTCATGGGTGGCGAGAACTGCCGTGGAGACTCTGGCGAGAACCGCATACTGGAGGTGTACGAGCGCGGCGAATCGCCGAAAATTCGACCGGTGGACGGTGATGCGAGCGTAGGCAGTTCACACGTCTTCCCACGCTCAGCTCCATCTTCAGCCTCGCCTGTCTGCCACTCATGGATGGCAAGGCGGATGCCTCCCGGAGGCGGCGATCGAGGTGCTCGCGCACTCGTCCTTGAGTCATGGTCCTCCTGGATCCAAGCCGGCGAACGTCTCGGCGATCGAGGAACTCCCATCACCATACATGCAAAAAAATCAACGAGATCCTGTCACCTTTCGTAACTGCCACCTTTTTCTGGGTGCGGAAGTCGTTACACACCCTTTTCACGCCACTTTCACGCCTTGCTTTCATGTGATGATACAAACTCCCGCGCGTTCTCCGGCACTCGCGCCACATGCCCTCCACCTTCGAGTACTCCAGCTTCACCGCGATGGCCGAGCAACGACCAAAGCATCAGCCCAGGTGCGCGGGCGGCTCAGCCGCCGTCCAGCCGCCATGGCTCCCAAACGGTCCGAGCAAGCAGCATCAGCGCAGCAAGGGATTACCCTCTCGGCAGGAGGTGGAGGCGGTGGGCCACGAGCGCGTGCGCCACGCGGCTGAGAACGAAGCGGTGTCCGAGCGGCTAAGCGCAGCCGAGTCGGCGATGCAGCGGCTCGAAGTGCGTCTCGACGGTCTTGTCAATTGCTTTGAAGCGCACGTGGTGTCGGCGACCGCCGCTCAGCTGCTGATCACGAAGCGGCTCGCAGCGCTGGGCGTGCACTGACGTGTTTCGTGAGAGCGTGCACATGGGGGAATCTGCGTCGTCCAGTATAACTGTCCATCAACACGTGTACTTTCTCATATAATCATATCATCGTTCGGTTGTGCGGACGTTCGGTTTTATAGTTCGGTTCAGCTGCGCTGTGGCTCCAAGATGCGCGTCCCAAATTTGGTAAGGATGCTCTTGGCGACGGCCTCAACGTTCCGCAGCACGACCTTGCCCGCATGCAGTAGCCCAAGAAGCGCAAACACGCGCAAGATCCGCTCGTCATTCGACAGCAGCGCCGATGCAAAGGCATACAGCCAACTCTGCTGCTGCATGTGCCGATTGGCCACATACGCATCGCGTATGGAGACACTGAGGCCGACGGCGGCGACGCCCAGCAGCCCGGCGACGATAAAATCGGCTGGCCAGTCCCAGTAGGCCGCGAGCCACTCACCCGAGCTGCTGGCCAGCTTTGGATCGAAGGAGACGATGTGGTAGAAGCGCTGCTCCACGTGCAGAGGACCTAGAATGCATGCAAGCAGCGCGGTGGAAAGCACGAGGAGGAGGGCCGTGGCTGCGCGCGCGGTGCGCTCGCTCTCGAGCCACGCGGCCCACTCCGTGCGCGTCACGTTGTACTCGTAGTGGCACTGGTCGCACCGGTAGAACGATCGCGGGTTCGCGCTCGAGGCACGCCACTCGTTCAAGCAGCTCACGTGCACGTACGCGCTCGAGCCCGAACAAAGGCAGGGTGCGATGAGCTTGCCTGCGCCGTTCTCGAATGCCGCACCGAAACAGATGCGGCACGCAGCGTCTGCGGGCGGTTCGAGCGGCAGCGGCGGCGGACGCGGCGGCGCTGGCGGATGTGGCTCAGGCGGCCGGGGTGGCTGCACGCGCTCCCGAGGTGGTGGCGTCGGCCTGTCTCTTGCGGCGTGGGAAGTCGGCCCTTCTGTGGGTGCACGTCGCGCGACGAGCACCACTACCGGCAAGTCGAGCACGCCGAGCTCCGCGAGCGTCACGCCCTCCTCGTCGGCGGCTTCGAGCAGCCGGCCGTCGTGACAGAGACACAGGGCCATGCCAGCAACGGCTCGCTCGCAGCTCGCGAGCGGCAGCGAGAGCGCCATCGCACGGCACTCGGCGAGCGTCGTGCGCTCGTCGATGTTGAGCAGCACAGGCGCCTGCGTCGAATGAAGCGCGTCCACGACCGTAAGTTTCATCGTGGAGTCCGTGGAGATCACACAAATACTTTTGGCAGTTCCGTCAGATTCGTTCAAATTTTCATACGTGGCACTAACTCACAAACTTACTCACGGAACCCACGGCACGCACGGGAACTAGACAGACAAGACGCAGATCGCCGCAGCCGCACGCCGCGGCGCGCGAAGTCACACCATTTCCACCCGTCCGAAGCGCCAGCCAACGGCGCCAGGGGAGATGTGTGTGAACGGTCCATAAAGTACGGCGCGGCTCATCAGCCCATCACGAAGGAGGAGCTGTGCCCACGATTGCGGATGTGCGCCGCGTCATCGAAACGGCCGCCCATCATGTCGTTCCCGCCCGATTGCAAGTGAGGGGGCACGAGCGAAAAGCCCTGGAGCGCACCTGATCGAGGACGGTCGTCGTTGCGCGCGACCTCGTGCTGCGACCACGGGAAGTCGCGAGCGGGCACCTGCGCCGCGTCGCGTGCGCGCAGGGCGTCCGCGTAGTACCCGACGCCCTGCGCCCCATTCTTGAAGACCATTCCCGCCCTCGCCCCTTGAAAAGTCTTCGAGGGGACAAACGGTGCACCCGACGGAGCGCCCGGCTGCTTGCCGTCGTTGATGCCATGCTGCGACCAGGCGGGCTCTGCGCGTTGCTGGCGCGCGGCGGCCGAGAGCTCGGGCGCGCGCTCCCACAGCGCGGGCTGCGTCGTCGCGCCGAAGGCGGCATGGTCCAAGTCGTCCCATCCGGTGGCCTGCGCGAGCCTCACCTGCACGTCGATGAACCACTTGTGCAGGACGACCTCGGGCGAGTGAGGGTTGAGCTGCAGGTCGGGGTACTCGTCGAAGAACCGGCTCTTGGTTGCCGTGATCAGGTCGCGCATGTTGAGCGCGCGCTGCTTCAGGATCTTTCCGTTGATCGTCTCGAGCTCCTGCAGCTTGAAGATCGGGATGTTGATGCCGTTGAGCTCGAGGCTCTTGGGGAAGGTGGCCGCGAGCGCGGCGTCCTTGTGCGCCAGCCAGCGCTTGTGCTCCTTCTCCTCAAGCGTCTCGCACATCTGGTACTTTTGCAACTCGCCATTCTGCTTGCCGCCGGGCAGGTTGCCACGGTGATCGCGCTTGGGCTTGAGGCCGTTGTTGTAGGGCGAAGGATAAGCCATGGGGTCGACGTCTGCGTCCTGCTCAGCGAAGCGGCGCATCTCGTGCCCGTGCTGGATGCTCGGCTTGCCAGAGATCGGAGGGTTGTACATGGATGGGCGGTCGTCGGCGTCGATGCGCGTCGGTCGATCCCAATTCTCATCGAGCGCTCGCAAATAAATTGATTCGCAATCAGTCCCCCCCGACCCGGCCGGACATACATGTTTTTTTTCGCAAGTGCAGTCAGGTGTGAAACAGAGCTAGAGATGTGTTCGAGACATCGTCGTGTTTGCGAACTGACAATGGCCGTGAATGACGCCGCCTCCTCCTTCACTCCTCTCTCCTTCGCCGCCGGATCGATCGCCGGCGCCATCGGCCAGCTCATCGGCCATCCGCTCGACACGCTCAAGGTCTTTGCGCAGACGAATGCAAGGCCCGAGGCGCTGTCGCTCCGCGTGCTCTACAGAGGCGCTGCGATGCCGATTGCGACGTCGGGCGCTGTGCAAGCGCTCAACCTCGGGATTTTCGAGAATGCGCGCCGATGGATCTCGCGAGCGCGGCCAGACGCCGGGCCGCTCCTTCGCGACGGTCTCGCCGGATCGATCGCGGGCCTGAGCATCTCGGCGTTCACGTGCCCGCTCAGCCGCATCAAGGTGCTGCAGCAGACGGCCGGCACGAGCACGCTGGCCACCGTGCGAGCCGCCGCTGCGAGTGGCACCTTGTACGCGGGGTTCGGCCCGACGGTTGCTTTTGAGGCCTCGCGAGGGCTGTACATGGCGTCGTACACGTGGCTCAAGCATGCCTTGCATGCAAGTGCCCACGACGGCGCCAGGAACGGCGCTCACGACGACGGCGCTCGCCATCCGCACACGTGGCTCAAGCATGCCTCTGTGTCTGCCGGCGGCTCCGGCGCCGTCGCGGGCTCGAGAGAAGCTGCCTTGCATGCAAGTGCCCACGACGGCTCCGGCGCCGTCGCGGGCTCGAGAGAAGCTGCCTTGCATGCAAGTGCCCACGACGGCTCCGGCGCCGTCGCGGGCTCGAGAGAAGCTGATGGCTCCCTAGTGCCTCTGTGGGTGCGCTCGTGTGCGGGTGCCGGGGCCAACCTGATCTGCTGGGGCGCCATGTACCCTGTGGACCTCGTACGATGCACATTGCAGGCTGTGCCCGCATCGATGCCCGCGATGGCGCCCCCGACGACGCCCGCGACGGCGCCCACGACGGCGCCCACGACGGCGCTTACGACGGCGCTCACGACGGCGCCCGCGACAGCCATGCCCGAGAGCGGACGGCGCGTCGTCGTGGGCGCGCTCGAGTGCGCTCGCCGATTGCATGCCGAGGGCGGCGTGCGGCGCTTCTACCGAGGGTTTTGGCCGACGATGCTGCGCGCGGGCCCGGTGGCAGGGGCCATCATGCCCACGTTCGAGCTCACCTTGGCGTGGCTCGAGAGGCACCGGTAAAGCGTAAGGTACACGACACAGGGAGGTAGGGCGCGCGCGCGCGCTCGGCGCTGGGGTCGGCCGACTCCGGGTGAGAGCGGAGCGGAGTTGTGTGCGTGTGTCCAACTCTGCTCTCTTGTTCACGCAATGCTGTTCACTGCTCGCATTCTGCCTCAACAAACCTCATGTCGATGATGACGCGAGAACACGAGCCACCCTCGCTCTCTCTGCTCTCCTCCTCGCGCTCGCGTCGCTGTCACACTACACGCGGCTCGTCGTGCGCACGGACATGAGCCCTTGCGTGCCACTTGCGAGCGGCCCCACGAGGCGCGCTGCTCGTCGATGCAACGACTGAGGACGTGTGCGAGCGCGTGTGCCAGCCGCTCACCGAGACAGCAGGGGACTCGCTGGCCGCGTGCCTCGTCCGATCGGGGGCAGTCAACCCCGTGACGGGCGTGCCGTTGGTGACGCCTTCTACCTCCCGTCCTCTGGCGGCCTGCCGGACGTGCTGTCGCTGCCCTGCCCCGCGTACGTGCTCCCCGTGGAGGACGTGTTCGGAGGCGTATGCGTGGGCTGGGCGGCGCTTGCTCCCGCCGAGGGCGGAACTCGCCCTCGTAGACGTTGCCGTTAACATGCCGGTAGATGCCGCGCCCCTCCCTCTTGCCAGCCTTCCACTCGCCCTCGTAGACGGCGCCGTCGGCGAACACGTACTTGCCGCGCCCCTCGCACTGCCCGGCCGCAGCTCAGGACGGCGCGACCACCCCACGCCGCTCAGGACGGCGCGACCACCCCACGCCGCTCAGGACGGCGCGACCACACACGCCGCCCAGGACGGCGCGACCACCCCACGCCGCCCAGGACGGCGCGACCACCCCACGCCGCTCAGGACGGCGCGACCACACACGCCGCCCAGGACGGCGCGACCACCCCATCAGCCCCGCTGGCCGGCCGCCCACTTGCCCTCCCAGCGGACGGGCATCGGCAGCCCGAGGCGCTCGACACGGCGCTCGGCCTCCTCGAGCGAGATCGTCTTCACCACCTTGCCGTCCTGCAGCTGCCATGCGCTCCGCCCATCGGCCGTCCACCTCACGCCCTCGCCCATAGGTGTGCCTGCCTTGAAGAACACCACGTCGATGTTGCCGTCGGCAAACAGGTACGTCCCTTGCCCCTCCATATTGCCAGCCTTGAACTCGCCCTCGTACACGGCACCGCTGGCATGCCGCTCGATGCCGCGCCCCTCCCTCTTGTCAGCCTTCCACTCGCCCTCGTAGACGCCGCCGTCTGCGTACACGTACTTGCCGCGCCCCTCGCCCTCCCCGGCCGCATTCCTCTCGCCGACGTACTCGCCGGGCGGCGCCTCGCCCGAGCCCGCCATCGCGTTGCCAATCTTGGTGATGTAGTCATTGAACAGCTTCACGACCTTCGCACGGTCGGCCTCGCTCGAAAAGGCCGCCGACCGGATGCTCGAGCGCACGCGCTCGATGCGAGGCGCCATGCCCTCGCTCCCGCCGTACTGCTCGCGCGCCGCCTCGGGCGCCGCGCCGTCAATGTCGACCAACTTGGGCGGCAGCCGGTCGAGGATCGCCTTCAGCTTCGGAAAGTAGGCACTCTGCGCAACCCCTTCGGTGGCCACGCCGGTCTCCTCGCAGCACCATCCGCGCGCGCCGTACGGGCGCGGGACGTGGAGCGTCTGCAGGCGCGTCGCGCCGTTGACAATCGCCTGCCCTCTGGCCGCCGCGCGCTCGGCCTCGGCGTGGCTCTGGAACCGCGCGCGCCACCGGTCGACGTTCTCGTCGCGCGACACGCTTGCGAGCGCGCCGTGGTGGGCGAGCCCGCGGCGCACGTCTTGCTCGGTCACCGCGGCGCCGTAGACCACGACCACCCCGTCGAGAGACGCGGGGCGGGCGGGGACTCGGGTGTGCCGGATCACCGTCGTCGAGAGCACCGACGCGTACGT
>PJAB01001970.1:0-11211 GCA_002887195.1 Chrysochromulina parva | reverse complement strand
AGCGCGGTACACGTTGCATGTCGCGAGCATGAGAATGAAGCGGCTGTGACGTGTGCGAGGTGTTCGACCTTCACGCTTGGTGTGAGTTTGGTTTGTGCGTGTTGGTGTGTTGTGAATGAATCGACGCGTCCCCAACCTCGCTGAGACCATATGGCGTCCTCCGAGCCCAACTTTGAGGTCGATGAGTGGGACGGAGTCGGGTCCTTCACGCAGGTCCTTGGCACGAGCCGCAAGAATCCTTCTGTCGCCCTCGACCTCGCCTCATGCTGACGTGCGCCCGCTGCGCCTCTCGTTCGGCAGCACTGCTTCGCCGGCTCCATAGCGGGCCTCGCGGAGCACTCGGTCATGTTCCCCGTGGACACGATCAAGACGCTCATGCAAGTGCGCGGCACGAACGCGCAGCTACTCTCGGCAGATGGCAGCGCCGCTGCCTACCGAGGCGGCATGAGCGTTGTCGCCGGCCACTTGCACAGCCAGGGTGGGATGCTGCGCATGTGGCGCGGCGTGCAGACCATGTTCTCGGGGTGCATCCCCGCGCACGCGGCCTATTTTAGCACATACGAAGGCGTCAAGGCACGCCTCTCCACGCCGACGCCAGCTGGCCTCGGCAGCAGCAGCAGCAGCAGCAGCAGTGTCACCGATGCGGGCGCATCCTCGTCGGTCAACGACACGATGGCCGCCGGCGTGGCGGTCGCGCTGGGGACCATGCTGCACGACGCGATCATGGCGCCCATGGACTGCATCAAGCAACGCCTCCAGCTCGGCCATTACGGCAACAGCGTCGTCGACTGCGCGTGTGACATCATCCGCAAGGAGGGCTTGAGTGGGTTGTTGCGAGCCTATCCGACCACGCTTCTGATGAACATGCCGTACGCGCTGATCATGGGCTCGACGAACGAGGCGCTGCGTGAGCTTCTCAACCCGAGCGGTGAACACTCTGTCGGCACTTACGTGGCCGCGGGCGCCGGATCGGGCATGGTCGCAGCAGCCGTCACCAACCCTCTGGATGTGGTCAAGACCCGACTGCAGACGCAGCATCTGTGCCTGGCGCCCGCGCCCGAGGTGCGCCCCCCTACGGCGTCGTCCCGGGCGAGGAGCGCCGGCCCCAGCTGCCCGCGCGCCGCCGCGGCCGAGTGCCCTCGAGCCCCCGTCGCGTACACGGGCATGATCCAGGCCGCGCGTGCTCTCCTGACCGAGGAGGGTCCTCGCGTCTTTGCGCGCGGCATGAAGGCGCGAGTGCTCATCCACGCGCCGTCTGTCGCGATCTGCTGGACGACGTACGAGTCCGTCAAGCACATGTTTGGGCGGCTGCACCTCTTCGAGTGAGGGCAGGCGATGCGGAGCGTGATCGCTCGGGCACCAGCGGCGGGGGAGCACCTACACCTATGCTACGTCGTCTGGTGCTCACGCTGTGCCTCCGAGCGTGAGATGCCTCAGCCGTGAGTAAATGTGCCCCCAGGGACCCCGCAGGGAGGGTCTGAGGTGGCGAAGGTCGGCATGGCGTGTCATCATGCTCATACTGATTCGTTCATGGGTTTTCGTATCTCGACAGGTCCAATTGTGGAGAGATCACACCTCTAATAATGCTTACGCGCGCTCAACTCGGCCTCACTTCTTAATGTTCCGCAAGAATTGCTTGAGATGAAAATTGATGGGCATCTTGTGACCCCTCGTCACTGCCCTCGTCGCTTGCATGCACACGTTCAGCGCCTGCTTCGGCGCGCCGCATTTACCCTCGTCTCCAGATTCTCTGTCGAGGCACGTGATGAATGCGATCATCTCGGCACCACATGGCGCCGATCCGCTGCTGCGAGGCACCTTGATGCGCACGTCCTCAATCACACCTTCTGAGAGCTTGCCCATCGGACCGCTGCTGCCGATGTATCAGTTGGCGACACGGGCGACGATCCGACGCGCGGTTGAGAAGGACGCGTGGTTCAGACTCCTTCGTCTTTTCTTCGAGAGTGCCTCGCCGCTACGGCGTTTTGTGGTGTGAAACCGCCACGACGGCCCGCACGCACAACTGTGAACAGACACCCAGTTGTGGTGTATTCTCTTTTCACAGCACAACTGTGAACCGTGGAATTCTCTTTTCTGTAGATCTGTGCGTGTGCCCCGGTCCAAACGCCTCACTTTGCGCGCTTCGACGTACGGCGCATGCTCCGCGAATGCGCGACGAGCGCCTGAACGTGCGCGGCGCACCCTTGCACGAGGCAGCTCCGGTCGTAGGAGGATTCGTCATGGTCCCATGCACCGTAGCCGCCCTCGAGCACGGAGACGATCGGGCAGCGCGGGCCCACGGCCGCACAAAGCCGCGCAGTCACCCATCGGAAGTCGTCGCTGCTCAGGTCGAGCCCGCCCACCTCATCCTGAGCATTGCCCTCGTCGCCCGCCGCTCCATCAAACCCGGCAGAGAGAAGGAGAAGGTCAGGGGCAAACGCCTCGAGCCGTGGTAACAGCTTCTCACTCACTGCCGCACGGAAGGCCACGCGACCTCGTGGCGGGGGCGGCTGCTGTGACGGCTGCTCCTGCTGCTGCTGCGTTCGCACCCACAGCGGCTCGATCGGAAGGTTGAGCACCGCGCTGCTCCCAGCCTGCACTGCGTTGCTGGCAGGCGCCGAGGGTGGCGTCGCCGTCGGCCCGCCCCGACCAGGGAAGAAGTCCAAATTGGGGTCCTGTGGGAAATGCTCCCACAGGTGCGTGGAGCAAAACAGAACGCTGGGGCTACTACTGTTGGCGCCGCTGCTGTTGACGCTGCCGCCGCTGCCGCCGCTGCCGCTGCCGCCGCTGCCACCGCCACCGCTGCCACCGCCGCCGCCGCCGCCGCCGCCGCCGCCGCCGCCGCCGCCGCCGCTGCAGCCGTCGCCAAGTGACGGCTCCTGAGACTCGTCGCCGCGAATGGCCAACGCGAGCCGATGGCTCACGATGTCCTCTGTGCCGTTACCCATGTGCACGTCGAAGTCGACGATGGCCACGCGTCGGCCGCGCACGCTCAGCGCGTGCGCTGCGCCCACACAGACGCTATTCATGAGGCAAAATCCACAACCGCCGGCTACGGGATCGAAGCCGTCGATCATCGAATGGTGGCCGGGCGGGCGCACGAGGCAAAAGGCGCACAACGGCGCGGCGCCCTCCTCGGACCGGAGCACCTTGTCGATGGCGGCGATGACGGCGCCGGCAGCGCGCCGGGCGGCGCGCACAGACCCAGCGGACACGATTGTCATGCCAGTGATGGGCGAGGATGGGAATAGCCGACTGACCACGTGCGGGGAGAGCGGCTCCGGGCGACGCAGCTCGCCACGCGCAAAGGCGCGCTCGACTTCCAAGAGCGTATCGAGGTACCTTTTGGAGTGCACGCGCCGCAGCGCCGCATCCGATGCCAATTCAAAGTCATTGCAAAACGAGACGCCAGGCATCGCCGCCAGGCGCTCACGGATGGCGACGAGCCGCTCAGGAGCCTCCTGATGCTCCTGCCCGCCTGAACATGTGTCGTGGCCGAGACAGTCCTCGTGCTCGAAGACGAGTACATCAGCAGTGCACTCCGACACGGAGGATTTGCGCTTCGGCATGTTAGGGATGCATGTTCAGGACACCTCCGTGAGCGTGAAAGCTCGGGGCCGGCCGCAGGAGATTTTAGTGAGATGACGAAAATGCCGTCGCGAATGTAAGTGCTCAATCCCTTTTTTGGGGGGTTCTCAAGCTTTCGAAACAGTTTTGGTGCCAAGGACGCACAGTCGCCGCCCCTTGTGCAGTCCAAAGGACGTCATGCGTGATGGAATCACCACCGCCGTTTCGGAGGGCCAGCTCGAGGCCATGCGCAAGAGTCGTGAGTCCACCTGGGACGACCGTGGCAGCCTCGCCAACGCGTTCGAACCAACGCATCCATACGGTCCAACATTTCAGGATCTGAAGCCATACCAGTACGCGAGGCACCCACCAGAGTGTTACTCGCCCGTTAACGCCATTGCTGGTCGAGGCTGGTGCCTCACCAGGGAACAAAAAAGGCTGGACGACGAGAAGCGCGCGCTCGCTGAAAGGACTGCACACGCCAAGTACGCGGGCCGTCACACGGACTGGGGCACACGGAAGGAGTCGCCCGCGCTCAGCAATATCGACCTGCGTGGCGGTCGCGATGATCCAAACGAGCAAGGGTACGTGCGCGGCCCTGTGCAGCAAGGCCCAGGGACTGCTCGAACGATTCCATCGCTCGCGATCCTTAAGCCCTACAGCTACTCTGTGCCGAATCGTGACTTCCGCAATACACCTGGCTTCACGACGCGCGCGGAGGCAGCCCTTGCAAAGCCGCCCGTGCGTGGCAGAGCTGCTGGGCGCACCGATTGGGGTACATGCTCAGATGGGCCAGTACTCAGCGATGCCGACTTGCAGCCCATCAACTCGAAGAAGAGACCACACGGTGTGGTGCAGCAGGGCCCCGCAACAGCCAGGACCGCGCCTAACCTGGCCTTGCTGAAGCCCTACAACTACGGGGCACCGTTGCGCGACTTTCGGAACACGATGGGGTTCACCAGTCGTAGCGCTGTGCGAGTCTGAGACGGCCTCTGACACCCTCAGAGCGTGTGTGCGATTGCGCGCGGGACCGCGGGTTAAGGTGCGAGGGCGTGCGCGACTCTCAGACGATCGGCTGCATGCTTGATGGCACCGCTCTTCCCGAGAGGTAAGCGGAGGCGACATGGGGCGACTTATTGCGCTACCCGGTAGGCGCCCAAGGCGACGGGATTTGTGTCGTTATGTGGGCAACTTCTGAAAACTTGCGCGAGGCGCGCGGTTGCGCGTCGCGTCGCGTCGCGCGGTTCCGAATCTTCGGCATCGCCCATGCGCTACCCGCGTTGTTCAGATGGTCCCAACCAGGGCTACACACCTCCCACGCGACAGCAGCTGCTCAGCACCTGGGGCGACGATTCTCAAGCCTTCTCACCAATCGAAGACTCTGAAAGATTAGCAATCATGTCCATGTCACGGCCGAACACGCAGCACATGGCTGCGGGGCTGCCTTACGACCGGGATGGTGAGCTCGTTGCAACCCGTAGGAAGATCGGTGGTCATGAGAGGACGCTGGTGCCCCTATACTCTCGCAGCTCGCTCGCCGTTCGTTCAGCTGCGCTGTCAACTTTGAAACAGCTCGATCAGCCGCGCCCACTAACATCGTGGTCGTCTGCATCGTGGTCAGCAGCATCGCAAGAATCGAAAGACCAGCAGTGGGTCACGATGCTGGGTACGCGGGGCAACACCATTTTGGGTAAGCTAGGCCTGTAGAGAACTCTGTGCTGTGGCAGCCAGAGCCTGTAGTCTGACCCACCCCACCCCTGCGCAGGCACCCCTGGGCCTGGTTCTCGCAGAGGTCGAGGCATCGAGTACGAAACGAGCCCGGAGCATCTGCATCTGGCCACTTTCTTTCAACGCCCGAGCACTGGGCTTTCGATCGGCAGTGGCTTTGGTTCACCCAACGCCCGATACCGCGGGCTGTCCGCGTCGATGTCGCAACCGAACATGATGATCTCCTATCCTCCTTATCCCACGACGATGCCCTACGACAGGTTGGACAGTCGTGGCGACGACGGTCCCCAGTCTCCACTGCGCCCCCAGTCTTCGTTCTCATCGTTCGATGGAACGCAATCGGCGCGCTCACTGCGCCTGCAGACTGCGAGTCAAACTCGGACGCTTCGCCAGAAATCGCAATCCCACTCGCGCCTCGCAACCCTGGCCGAGAAACGGGAGGGCATCATGTGATCGCCGCGCCGCGCGCTCACGTCCTCATGAGCCAATTCACATGCGCATGCCGTCCCCAAGAATCAGGTTCGTCCATCTCTCTCATTCCATTCACTCGGACATGTACTCTGGACACGAATTACTCTGGTATGTATCAGGAGCGTCATGCAGTAGTAGTACAGTAGTACCCTCTGCAGGCAGGACGCGCACGCTCCCACGCCGCCGCCGCCGCCGCGTGTACAGCATTCTCATCTCCGTAACTGTAGGGGTCGGGCGTGTCTTAAGGCGTGTCTGTTCGGAAAGTCATAGTCAAACTCAAAGTGCGCAGCAGTCAGCAGACCGCGCGGACCAGTACCGTCTACCGAGTACGGCGGAATCCGGCAGCGGGCTGGCCCCGCGGGCGCGGAACCGCTTCGCTAACGTCGGCGACTCGGCGTCCCGTAAAGGTAACTTCTATACGCACCTTGACCTTCTACTTCTATTCTTCTACAACAGAACGAGAATACAGATGTCCCTGAGCTGTACTTCTACCTTCACAGGCTTTGTTGGGTGTCGTGCTGGTCGCGCTGGTAGTCGCGCTAACGACCGCTCGGCTCCAGAGTCCAGTCGCATGAGCCGTCTGCGTCTCACCACACATCGTGCAGCGGATGGCGAAACTCTGGATGGGCGCCCACGAAGACGCCGCCAGCACTGCCGACGACCGCCAACTGGCCGCCGCTGGCGACGACCACCTTCGGGACGATGGGCTTGGTAAACGTGGGGGGCACTGGCTTGGTGGGCGCGGGCGGCGCGGGCCGGCGCGCCGTCTTCGCGTCGTGCACCGAGAGGGGCACCGGCGCGACCAGAGGGCGCGGGCTGTGCGTCACCTGGTTGAGACTCATCTGAGCCATACGGATGCGCCGTGGCGCCGCGGCGCTGTGGCTCTGCAAGGACGAGAGCGCAAACGGGCTCGAGCCGCCGCCGCTGATGCACTGGCTGGTGCGTGGAACGGCGGCGGCCTTCTCGGCGGCGACCGCGGCGGCGACGTCCTCATGGCCGTCGAGCCGAACGTCGTCATGGGCGACATGCCCGTTGAGACGGTTCTGACGAAACTCCGTGCCCGGGCGCGTGCCGTGGGCGTGCGCGCCGTAGTGGGCACCGCTGCTCGGCGCGCGCGCACTGTGCGGCCGCTGCTTGAGGGACTGCTTCGCCTCCGCGTACAAGTCGCCTCGCAGACGCATCCCGCTCGACGGCTGTACCGCGAACGCAGCATCGCCTGCGGACTTGACCTGCGCCTCGAGCTCCACGTCGCGCAGCACGGCGAGCCAGAGAGCGAGATTGAGGTCGAGGAAGGCGGCGGGGGATCCCTGATCACGCGCGACTGATGAGAGCGCAATCCGGCTCAGCTGCCGGCGCTCGAGGGCGCTGCAGCGGCGTGCGGCGCCGAGCATGCCCGCCGAGTCGGCCGCGATCATCGCGATCAAGCCGGTGAGCAGGGGGTGCGACTGCAGCGCATGGCCGAGGGACTGCCGCCCCTCTTCTGTGGAGGCGCCCACGGCGGCGCGGTGCAGCTCGGCCGCGTACCTCACCAGTGTGGCATCTTCCCATTCGCGCGCTGAGCAGCGCGAGTCGAGAACCAAGGGTAGCGCCCACCAGTCGCGCGGCCCACCCTGCAAGATCAATCGGAGCACGGGGAGCCGCTGCAGATCGTCGACGGCGCGGGAGAGAGCCTGTACGATGCGGGAGCGTAGCGATCCTTTGTTGTCGAGAGCCCGCTCGATCTCCGCGTGCAGCGACGGCGCGGCGCGATGCGATGGCTGTGCGGCGGCGCCGTCCTGAGCGCCGTCCTGAGCGAGCGCCGGTGCTTCGGCGATGGCCGAGGCCGCCGCCGCTGCAATGTCCGCCGCCAGCCTGTTCAGCACATGCGGCGTGGTCGGCGAAAATGGCGCACCATCGACGGCGAGGTCCTCCGCCGCCGTACCGGTACCTCCCTCGTTGGACGTCGTAGTAGGAGGTCGCACAGTGATGGTCGTCCTGATCGGGTGGGGCGCTGGCGCTGGACGGTTGGGACGCGACGGGCCGCCAGTCACATTGTACGCCCCCGGGCCGGGCGTGGCGGCCGCGGGCGGGTCCGCACACCGAGGCTCGCTGAACTGCATGCTCACGGCCGCGTACGCGGCGGTGTGGCTCTCGACGGGCGAGCCTGGACGAATCACAAGCGTCCCCTGCGACAGGTACGCGCCGGGCCCGGGCGTCTGCGTCGCAGCCGCCGGCGGCGGCGCGAAGCGCGGCATGGTGGAGGCACTGAAGCGCGGGCCGCTGGTCTTGCTCCCTCCATCAAATGACGTCGGGATCGGCGGGCCAGCGCGGGCGTCCGTTGGTGGCTTGTAGTGCTCGTACTGCTTCCGCTCGGCGCCGCCGTCGGGCGCGAGGACCTGCCAGAGAGGACGTACCGTGCGGTCCGTCGGAGCTCCGTATGGTGCGGGCGTGCTCTCGGCTGACCGATCGGGGGAGACGGTCTGCCACAGGGGGCGCTGCACGAAGGGGTCGCGTCGTTGTGGCTGCAGCTGCGACGAGCTGACGTGCAGGCCCTGCTGCTGCTGCTGCTGCTGCTGCTGCTGCTGCGACGACGCATCTGGAGAACGAGGCGGCGACTGATGGCGAGATGGCGCGAGCTGCGCACTGCCCCAGGGCTGCATGGGCGGAGGGGCGACCTCCCACGGGAGAGCGGTGCGCGGGCCGGTGCTCCAGCTGAACGAGGCGCGAGGGTTGATCGACGACGTCGCCGGGGCGACCTCAATGAACAGCGAATCCGGGTCGACCTTATGCGCCGCGAAGCGGGGGTCACGCGAGGCAAGGCCAGAGCGCGGCGACGGCGCGCCCGGCGCCCTACCGGTGCCTGGTGCCCGGGGCGCCGTCGTCGTCGGCCGACCGGTGGCTCTGGCGGTGGCTTCCTTGCGTACCTTGAGCTCACCCGATCTCGCCCTGAGCTCGTTGATGCGCTCCTTGAGCTCGTGCAAGTGATTCGAATGCGCCATCTGGGCTAGGGAGGGAGTCACCGCGCCCGTGATCGTCGGCGCCATCGTGGGCGCGTATGGCACGCGCGCCTCAATACAAGCGCGTGCCTCCCGCCGGGGGGCATCGGCGGCGTTGGGCGTGGCAGCGGCATCAACGGGCGCAGCCAATCGCGCGTCCGATGGCGCGTCGGCCGCGGATACGGAGTCGGCGGGGATGGCGGCGGGGATGGCGGCGGGGGTGGCGGCGGGGGTACTGGCCGGTACGTGGACGACACCGGGTTCGTCCACGTCCGGGTTCGTCAACGTCTCGTCCTCGTCCGGTAAGAGTTCCTCATCGATCTGTGCCCACCTCGGCGCGATCGCGGACTCTTTGAATGAGGAAGGTGAGGGCGGCCGCGAAGGCGTCGGAGGCCTCACCTCCACCATGTCCTCGTCCGCCTCCGCCTCCGCCTCCGCCTCCCGCTGCGGGACAACCGCCGTCGCCGTCGCGGGCATGCCCCGAGCCATCCGCGCCGCCGCCAATTCCGCTCGCAGCTCGGCAGCAGCATCCTCTGCCTTGCCTCGAAACTCGGCGAAGACGCGCTCCTCCGCGCTCACCTTCTGCCGACGCTGCGCCGCCCTCGTCGCGTCCGGCGCGGGCGCAGGCACGGGCGCAGGCGCGGGCGCGGGCGCGGGCGCGGGCGCGGGCGCCTCTGCCACGTCGCCCCGCAAGTACGCCTCAAACTCCTCTCGTGCCCTCGCCATACGCTCCGCAGTCGGCAAGTCGGCGTCACGCCCGCTCAGCAGAGCCCCGAGCACCGAGGCACGCCTGGCCCTTTCAATGGACACGGCGGAGGACTGCGCCGTGCTGGACGCCACCGACGAGCGCAGCGAGGTTCGGCAACCGCCGCAGAGCGATGCGCGCAACGAGTGGTTACCAAAGCCCATCAAGCCACCGCCGCCGCCGCCGCCACCCGCCCCCGTCGGCGCCAACAAGGACGAGCGCATGCCTCCGGATTGCGGCGCGGAGCGAGGGCGTAGCACGCTGCCTCTGGCGACGCCTGTGCGCGGGGAAGGCTCCTCGGAGGCTCGAGATTGCATCTGAGATTGCATCTGAGATTGCATCTCGAGGTCCTCGCGCCGCAAACGCTCCTGCTCGCGCTCGCGGTCCCGCTCGGCCTGCAGCAGCGTGTGCCAGCGCGTCATCACCATCGGAAGCGTCGTGTCCACCCCAAAGTCCTTCCCCTTGGCACGCTTGCGCTCAAAGTACATCTCAATGATCTCGCGGTCCAACTTCCACGAAGGCGTACCCTCGGCGTCCATGCGCACCACGTACTGCAGCATGTTGCCGAGGAAGTTGACGTACGCCTCCGCCTCGAGCGAGGGCGTGTACATGTCCGCGAGCTCGAACCACGTCCAGTAGAAGCGGTCGCGGTCGAGCCCTGGCTTGCCCTCGGAATCCCGCTCCCAGTCGATCTCGACCATCATGTGTTCCTCACGCGGGGTCACGTTCGAGGCCTCGAGCGTGAGCGTGATCTTGCGATGCATCACCGTGTACTCGGCCTTGTCGATGATCGCGTCGGAGTCGTCCGTATTCGCGCAGAACCAGAGCAGTTCGAGCACGGAGAGGATGTCGGGATGCGTGAGCAGCTCGCGCCTGATCGCGAGCGCCTCCTCGGTCTCGAACTGCTTCGAGCCTCGTGGCCTGCCGATCGATGCGCGGAGTGCAAGCTTCGACTTCCGCCTCTCGGCCTTGAGCCGCGCCTCGAGCTCGGCGAGCGACGGGCGGGCGTCCTCGTCCGCCTCCGTGGCACGGCTAGCGGCGGCGGCGAGGCGGAAGTCCTCATCCTCGCGCCATGGCGCGACGGAGGCTTCTTCGGGCGAGGCCTGCGGCGAGTCGCGCGAGGCCCGTCGCATAGGGGGCGAGGCCTGCGGCGATGGCGGGGCCCCAGAAGCGACACGCCATGTGACAGCCGCCATGGACGTCCACTTCGCGAGGGTGCAAATTCCTCAAGGCCGTCGAACAGTCACACGCAAGCCAAGACAAGTCAAGTCAAGTCAAGTCAAGTCAAGTCAAGTCAAGTCAAGTCAAGTCAAGTCAAGTCAAGTCAAGTCAAGTCAAGTCAAGTCAAGTCAGGTCAAATCAAGTCAACTCATCAATGGCTCGGTGTGAATAGGGGGCCCACATGAATGCCGTGGAGACACATCGTCTCAATTCTAGGTGCTACACAATCAAAGACGACACGGTCTAGGAATTCGCAGTTCAGTTCAGTTCAGTTTCTTCGCGGTCCCCCCACGCTCACTCCACCTACCCGCCCTATGACGGCAAGGGGGGGGGAAGTAAGTGCACGCTCCGCCCCCTAACATGATACAAGGGGTGGGGGAGTACGTGCACGCGCTCACGCGTGCGTTGCCTTGGGCCGGTGTGTGGCCTTCGGTCGGCCGAAGATGAGCGTCTGGGGACACGCTGGTGCCGGTAGCCCCTCTTCCAAAGTCGCATGCATTTCAT
>PJAB01001969.1:0-11214 GCA_002887195.1 Chrysochromulina parva | reverse complement strand
AGGAGCAGATGGAGCAGATCGACCGCCTCGATGAGCGCTTGCTCGGTCTGAACGACAAAGTTGAAGACCTCATGGCCGCCTTCAAGGCTAGTATGAGGGGTGGCCCCTCCGCCTCGCTGCAGTCGCAGCAGTCCCAGGCGAACTCACGAGGCAGTGACGGAACGCTCGAGCGCGTCGAGCGCCTGCTGCTCGAGATGCGGGAGATGCACGAGATGCGGTGGGAGAGCGACCCACGGAGACGGCACAAGGCGAGCGGCAGGGAAAGTTCGTTAACGAGGTCCTTCAAGGAGATTAACGGACCGGGGGAAGAATCTCGGGGAGAATCTCGGAATGCCCGACCAGACGATCGGAAGGCACCAGAAGCCACTCACACTCAGGGAGAATCTCGTCCGGGACATTCTCGTCGGAGAGACTCCTCCGGTGAACGCCGGGATCAACACCACAGGCATGGCAGTAGAGAGCACCCGGGGAGGAGCACGTCAAGCATCACCAAGGAGCACACCTATACCAGGGAGCGTGCCCACAACGGATCGCCGGTTCTCGCCAGTCACAAGCTTCGAGCGTGATGGAATAGGGCTACAAGGGCAAGGATACAATACGTTAATACAATACGGGGTTAAATACGGGGTACTGACATGCTGCACTCGCGCCAGAACTCGCAATTTTCTTTGGGCTTTGAGTTGTGGCAGCGGAGCGCGGCCACGTTCGTCGTACTGAGCACCCTCCCGGACCCGTACTATCTCCAGAATAGGGGGATTCAGAGCTCGGCCCCTGGCCAGCTCTCGGGTATGAGTGTTTAATGAGTGTTGAGTCGACTAAAATCATCATACCTTCTAACTAGAAACACGTGCGGTGATTGGACTGATTTCTGATCGTGCACAGACCACAGAAAGACCTAGCTCCTAGGCGGGAAACAATCATCATGAATCTAGCGAGCCATAAGCAATGTCGACGCGTGCGGCAAGAACGAAGAAGCCCCCGGACTTGAACGACGTAAAAAGGTCAGGGGCAGCGGGACCCACGCGCCTCCCCGTCCCCAAAAGGCGCGGCAAATTAGTAACGCATGTAGTAACGTTTGGCTTTGGGCGCCCGGCCGGGCGCCCGCGCACAAACGTACAACCCGACCCGCGACCGCAGGTCACTGGTTACAGCACCGAGATCCGCGCGCACCATGTCCATGTGCTATGTTCAGTGCTATGTTCTCGGCTCAGCCTCATACTCACACAAGCCCCGCTGCTTTCCGACACAGCCGCACCGCCCCCGGCCGCTCGGGGGCCCCGATGCAGGTTGCAGCCAGCGATCGATGGCAGCCGGCCTGCTTCGCGCCCGCATGCCGCATCTGTCTCCGACCTGCACACAAACGCCGTGCTAAACCGAACTGCGGTCCTTACGCCCACTCGAGGCACTCCCACTTTGTACCGGTACGCGTGCTCCATGCCTCACCACATGCGCCGCCCCTTCCCCGGCTTCCATCTGCCCGACAGCGCGGTCGCTACGCCCACGACGGATGCCCGCGCCCTTCTCTGCTCTTCGAGAGAGCCCGTAAAGCGCCAGGGTAGGGGCGGAGCATCTCGTCCCCATCTCTTCAAATCTCGTCCTCATCTCCCCACTCGGCCCGTTTCAGATCGCGAGCATCTCGTCCTCACGACCTCTCGACTCGTCAAAGCGCGGCTGCGGCGGCAGCCCCGCCGTCGCGCGCTCTTGCGCAAGCGGCGCGGCCGTGAGGTCGGAGAAGATGGCCGCGGGGGGCGAGGCAAGCAGCCCGTGCGAGCCCGCGAGGGTGGAGGCGCGCGGCTTCATATTGGCCTCCACTTTGACCTGAGGCGCGCGCAGCCCCCGCGCAGCTGCCGGCACCGGCCCGGCGCTCGGCGAGGCGGTGGCTGGTCCCATGGCCGTGAGAGTCGCGGCCCACGAGCTCTTCGAGAGCATATCTCCGGGAGAGAGCCCGAGGAGATCGCCCTCGCGCGCTGTCTCCATCGGAGGGAAGTCCTCGAACTTCATCAGCATTGGCGACTCGGGCGGCGGCGCTGGCGGCGGCGGCGGCGCCCGTCGCTGGCTGAGCGGCGGCGACAGCAGCGAGGCTAGCGATAGCTTCTCCTCGGCCACGGGCGGCGCGGCTGCCTTGGCCTGCAAAGCAGCTGCCGCCCTGCTGGACGTGGTCGGGGGCGGCGGCGGACCAGGCAGCTTCGGCACGGTCTGCTTCAGCATCGAGGCACGCCGGTGAACCGGCAGTTTCGAAGTGGCGGCGCCTGGTACAGCGGCGCTCGGCAGCAGCGACTGGCGACCTGCGAGCGACTGGCGACCGGCGAGCGACTGGCGACCGGGGTTTGGCAGCAACGACGGGCGCGGCAGCAGCGACTCGCGTACCTTTGCGGGCGGCTCCTCCGCCGGCGGCGGCGGCGGGGGCGGCGCCGGCGCCAGCGGTGGAGAAAGGAGCTCGCCGAGGGGGCTCAGCAGGCTCGAGCCCTCGACTGGGCTCCGCAGCTGTCCATAGGCGGCGGCGCTCACGGCGGCGCTCTCCATCCCGGACACGTGGCTCGCCGTCCTCAGAAGCCGCCCGGGCGTGTCGAGGAGCCGCCCGGGCGTGCTCACGACGGCGGAGACGGCATTCGAGAGCTCAAGGCGGCATGCTTCGAAGAAGCCGAACGGGGTGCGCGCCTTAGCCTTGCTATTGGGCGTCGGTTGCGGGCGCGCGTGTACCTTGCTGCTGGGCGTGGGTTTCGGCTCGGGCATGGCCTGCAGCATCACGCCCCTTGGCTGCTGATACGGCGGCGCCTCGACCACAGGAGCCGCCTCCTTGTGCTTCGCGCCGCCGCCTTCGGCGCCGCCCTCGGCTTCACCCTCGCCGCCGTTGGCATTGGCCGCGGAGCCGAAGCCAGCAGGCGGGATGCTCACGCGAGGGGAGAGCGGCGCACGGCGTGCGGAGAAGGGCTGGCTAGACGGCGCTGTCGTGGGCGGCGGCCCTCCGTCTGTGGAAGGAGTCGTCGTCGGCTGCGCTTCGAGAGCGGCCTCCGGCGCGGGCGTCGCGGCCAGTCCCGCCGCCCACGACGGCGCCCCTGGGCTCGTGAGCGAGGCTGGGGGGGGCAGCGGGGCGAGGTCGTCCGCCCACGACGGCACCCTAGGGCTCGTCAGCGAGGCTGGGGGAGGCAGCGGGGCAAGGTCGTCGTCGTCGTCGATGTCTTTGTCAATGGCAGCAATGGCCGCCTCGGCGGCCGCCTTGGCCCGGGCCGCCGCCGCCACCTCCGCCGGCGACGCCGCCACCACCCCTCCCGTGGCCGTGAACTGCCGGCTGCCCAGCACGGCGCTGCCCAGCACGGCGCTGCCCAGCACGGCGCTGCCCGGCACGCGCGGCGTCAGGGCCTCTCGGAGCTCACGGTCCTTGCGCATCGCCTCCTCCCGAGCAGCCAGCAGCTCGGCGTCCTTGCGCTGGGCCTCCTCCGCGAGCGACGAGAGCTCCGACTCGAACTCCATGAACAGCCCGTGCTTCTCCTCGCGCTCGGCCTGCGGGTCGGTCGGTGTCGAACGCGCAGAGCCGTCAGCGCAATCACAGGGCCAACATAGAGGCCATCCGAGTGGCCATCAGAGGCCATCCGAGAGGCCATCAGAGAGGCCATCAGGGAGGCCATCAAGCGCACCTGTGCACGCCGCTCCGCCTCGAGCATCTTCTCTTCCAACTCCAGCTTCTCCTGCTCCATCCTTTCCATCTTCTCGGCCATCATCACCTTCTCCTCGAGCTCGCGCAGCTCCACGCGTACCTGTGGGGAGAGGGCGCCGTGATGAGCACTTGCATGCAGCGCAGGGCACGGGCAGCTCGACGCGTACCGCGAGCAGCCGGCGCCAGCGCCCTTGCAGCCGCATCGCCGCCACCATCGCCGCCAGCTCGGCCGGCATCGCCGCGAAGTAGCCGCCAACGCGCATGCCGCTGCGCATGCCGCTGCCGCCCGTGCTGCCCGTGCCGCAGCCGCCCGCCCCCGCGTTCGTCGCGATAAGTGCAATCGTCGCGCGTGTGTGCCGGTCGTACGCCGCGCGCTCGCGCTCGCGCGTCTTGCGTCGCTCCTCGCGCAGCCGACGTGCGGACAGCCGAGCTTTGAGCCCTCGAGCGCCCGCCTCGAGCTTCGTCGCCGCGCCCGTCCGGTGCATTTGCGATGCGAGGGCACGGGCGGCCGCCTCGCGTTGCTTGACGGCTGCGTTCGTCCGTCCCTCGAGCGACGCACGCTTCATGGAGTAGTGCTTGCGAGCGAGCGCGCCGCGCACCGCCGTCTGCACCTTCACCACCGCGAGCAGACGATGGACCTGGCGTGCGCGTTCCTTGCGCGCCGCCGCCGCCGCCTCGCGCTTGCTAGCGGCCACCGCTCTGAGTGCCGAGAGGGCCTTGCGGGCGAGCGCCGCGCGCCACACGCACTGCAGGCGCACGCACGCCGCGCGCTCGGCCTTGGCTTGCCCTTTCGCCTCCCGCTGTGCCCGCGCCGCCACCAGCCGGCGCTGCTTCTCGGCCTTCTCGTCGGCCACCGCTGCGCGGCGCGTCGCCGCGACGCGACGACCGCCGAGGGCCCTCATGTGCGACTGCAGCACGATGGCACTGTCGGTAAGCGCCTCGGCACGGGATGCCTCAAGGCGCTTGAGCTCTGCCACACGCGCCACCTCGGCCGCCTGGTGCTCCGCCTCCGCGGCTGCTGCTGCCTCCGCCGCCAGCCGCTCCGCCTCTGCCTTTTCCTCCGCCACCCGCCGCTCCGCCTCTGCCTTTTCCTCGGCCAGCAGCCGCTCCGCCTCTGCCTTTTCCTCCGCCAGCTGCGCCGCCTCACGGCGAGCAGCGAGGGCGCGCGCGGCCGACTGAAGGACGAGCACCGCGCTCGCTTCCGCCGCCCGACGCGCAACGAGCGCGCGTCGATGCGCCAGCAGCCTCGCGCGCGCCTGCAGCAGCCTGGCGGCAGCGCGCTCGCGTGAAAGCTGCGCACGCACCGAGCGACCACGCACGACCGACTGCATGGCGGCGGCCGCGTGCTTGGCCCGCACCGCCGCCATCGCCATTGGCGCCCAGCGGAAGCACACGGCCTCCCGTATGGCGATGAAGGCGCGCGCGCGCAGCGCAAGGCGTCCCAAGTGGCGCCGAGCGATGACGCGCCGGCCGATCTTGATGAGAGCGCGCACCGCGGCGACGGAGGCGCGCCAGCGGCGGCGTCGGACGTACGACATGACCTTGCCCACCACCTCTGCCAGCTCGTCCTCCGAGCCGTGCATCAGACGGTCCAGCGTAGCCATCGCGCCCGCCGAGAAGAAGGCACGGCGCACGCCCAATGCAAAGTCCCCCGCGCCGCCGGTCTTGGCCTCGACCAGTCCGAGCGATCCGAGTAGCGCCTGAGCAAACTCGCGAGGCGTGAGCGCCGCGTGCGCGAGCGCCGGCAGCCGCGGCTGGTACCGGCCAGCGAGCGCCTCGTACTCGACGCGCGTGGGGAAGCCACGCCCCATGAGCATGAGCAGCTGGGGTGTGCCGCCGCAGCGCAGCTGCTGAAGCGTGAGCGCAGCCTCGAAGCGAGCCGCCTGCTGCGTCGTGTTCGGCTTGATGCAGCGCACGTAGTGCGGCGTCGTCTGGCCCAGCATACTCATCAAGCTGTCGAGCTGGCGTGCGAAGCTGCCCGCCACGCCGCGCACCTTGCCGCTGGCCTTGCCCCGAGGCGCCGCGGTGCTGCCACGACGGCGCCCCTTGGGCGGCGGCGGCGGCGGCGGCGGCACGGCGTCGCCTCCTCGCGTCGGGGTTGGTGGGGGCGCGTTTTCGTCGGCGTCGGCCGCAGGCTCAGCGGCCTCGGTGTTGAAGAGCTTGGCGACCAGCGACACCCTAGACGCCGCGAGGAGTGCGGGGAGCTCCGGGTGGAGTGCGTCCGAGTTCTTCGAGATGAAGCCGGCGGAATCGTAATCGACGGTGCCTGCAAAGTGCGCGATCGCAAAGCGCGCCGAGGGCGCCACACCCGACGCGCGGGGGGTGGCGCCACCGGTGGCGCCGAGGCCGGCCGCCGCAGGCTGCTGCTTCCCGAGGGGCCGGGTCGGCTTCTGCAGGTTGGGGTGGCTTTCATGCGCCTTGAAGGCGCGTGCGACGAGGTTGGCATCCCCCGGATTGGCCGCATCGGGCTTGGCGCGACGCTGCAGATCGCACTCATCTTCGAGGAGCCAGATGAGGCCCCCGGGCTTGCCTTCGACGAGAGCGACGCACTGCGCGTTGTCGCTCAGCGTGATGGCGGGCGCTGGAACGGCCTCGGCCGCGTACAGCGCGAGCTCCGCGTGTAACGTCTGGTGGAGGAAGTAGAGCTGCAGCCGCTCGTTGGTATGGTTGATCAGCAGCTGCTCGAGGGAGTTGCACGCGAGCGACTCGAATCCAAAGATGTCGAGGATCGCAATCGAGCGCGCTCCGGCGGCGGCGCTCTCGGCCGCCCCTCCGCTCTCAGTGCCCGAGAGTGAGCGGTTGACCACCCCCACGACCCAGGTAAAGAGCCGGTCGTACAGCTCGTGGGCGAGGCCGTCGCGGCACGAGGCTGCCGCGCCGGCGGAGCGGTGGATCAGGTAGCTCGAGCCGCGAGGCGAAACGACGTTGCGCGTGAGCAGCCGCTGCTGCAGCGTCTCCACGCCGACGCCGAGGCACATTGCGCACGCGGCCAGCGCCGGCGCGCTGCCCGCGCGGATGGCTGCATGACCAGTAGCCTCGTTGTCGGCGGCCGCGTTGGTGCCGAGACTGCCCTTGTCCTCACCCTCGTCCTCGAAGAGGACCTCGCCGAGCGCGATCACGGCGCCCAGCACGGCCCACGCCTCGCGCACCTCGCCGTTGCTCGCGCCGAGGGCGCGCAGGGCCGCATCGACCGCACCCAGCTGCGACGCCCACGCTGCCGAGCGCTCACTGCCCGGGGAGAGCAGCCGCACCGTCGGCGCGTCGCCAGCCGTCGCGTCGTCCGCGGTACTCGTCTCGAGGTAGCGGAAGGCGTGCCCACTCGCCGCGGCCTCGCGCAGCCATCCGAGGGCTTCACCGTCGATGGCTGCCGCAATCACATCGTTGATGGCTGCCGCACCCGCCGCGTCCGCGTTCGCGGCGCACGCCGCCGGCGCGGCGGCCGCCGCAGCGGCCGCCGCAGCCGCCAGGTAGTAGAAGGCGTGAAAGTTCTGCTCGTGGGCCCCGAGGTGCGAGACGCGCGCCTTCTCGAGCAGGTAGGTCACCACCGACGAGCCGTTGAGCGCTGACGAATCCTTGGCCGTCCAGATCTTCATCAGCTTGCCGAAGCGCGACGAGTTCGTGTTGCGCGTGGTCGCCGCACAACCAAAGGCCTCGAGCACGGGGTTGGCTGCGAGGAGGGCGGAGGCGAGTGAGCCCGCCTCGTGGCGCGAGTGGTGTGCGAGGTACTGCACGATCGCGCGGCACGACTCTGTCTTGCCCGCTCCACTCTCGCCGCTCACCACGATGGACTGGTCCGTGTGATCGAGCGCCATCGCGCGGCGTGCGCGCTCCGCGATTGCAAAGACGTGCGGCGGGAGCACGCCGAGCGCACGACCACGGTACGCATCCATCTGCGCCTCCTCGTACAGGCCATCGATGCGCTTGTACGGGTTGAGCGCGAGCAGCACCGTGCCTGTGTACGTGTAGATTGCATCGGATGCGTAGCGCGTGCGCAGGTTGTCGAGCAGGTTGGCCTCGTCGAGGTAGAATAGCTGTGCGTTGTCGGCGACGCCCGTCGGACCTACGTGGCGTCACGGGATGGGCGGCCGACGGTGAGCACGCGGGTATGGTGGGCGCACAGCAGCAGGGCATGGAGGCTCACCGGCGGACGGCGACTTGAAGAAAACGGCGTCGCGCGGCAGCCAGAGCGACGGGGCATCGCCCGTCGGCTGCACGAGGGCGCGGCCGTCCGACTCCTCCACCAGCTCGCCCTCCAAGAAGGGCGTCGCCGCGTCCGTGGTCGTGGCGAAGAAGATCGTCTGCGTCATGACGGCTTGAACGTGGGCGGGACTGGTGATAATGGAGCTTTCATCAGAGATCGCTACGGGGCCGACACGTGGCTAACCGCGATGAGACTCTTCAAGAGGAGAACATTGATGTGAAAACCCGTGAAGCGTGATTTCGCCCCCCTTTTCTGCTGCGGCTGCTGATCGTCGCGCTCCCACAGAAGAAGGAAAATGGCTGGCGAAGAATGCATGGCGATTTCCGTCTTCATCTTTGTGCTCGTGCCCTCCATCTTGCTGATCGCGCTTTCCTTTGCCACGCTCGAGCCTATTGAATATGCACTGAACTTCAACGCGATCACAGTGAGAGACGAGATGCGAGTGCTGCTGCCTGCGCGCGGCGGCCGCGCCCTTGCCTGCGCTGCCTCTGTCCGCGCGCCTCGCTCAGCACTGCCTCTGTCACCGCACCCACCGCAGATGTCCCTCGAGAACGAGACGTATAGCGTCGCCGGCCTCTACTTCCTCGGCTTCGGCCACTGGTTCATCCGCTTCCCGCGCACCATCCAGACCATCGAGTTCTTGGCGACGGGCGAGAATTCGCTGCTGCATACGCGCACGTCTGACGGCTTGCCACTCACGCTCGGGCTCTCCTTCCAATACCGCTACCAGCCGCAGAACCTGTACAACCTCTACCTCGCGTACAAGGGCGAGCACCACCAGGTGTACGTCAACACGGCGACCGCCAGCATCGCCACCATCGCGAGCAACTACTCGGCGTACACCTTCTTCAACGACAAGCAGGGCATCGCGGCGTCGATGCAGATCAGCCTCAACGACATCTTTACCAAGCAGCTCTTCGCGTCGATCGACGCGCTGCAGATCAGCCAGGTCGAGCTGCCCGCGGTGTTCCAGGAGGCGATCCTCGAGTCCATCTCGACGAAGCAGAACATCACGCGCTCGGAGCGGTACAAGGAGAATATGGAGGTGACCTTCACTACGCAGCGGATGGTCGCGCAGCAGGAGGCGAATATGACAGTCATCGCTGCGCGCGGCGTCGCCAACCAAAAGCTCCAGCAGGCGAATGCGAACGCGCAAATGACGGAGCAAACCGTCGCCGCCGAGATGGCGGCGTACACGGGCCTCTCGCGCAAGCTGACCTTTAGCTCCGCGGAGGGCCTCGACTACCTCTGGTGGGACACGCTGCAGAGCTCCGCCGGGCGCGGCCAGGCGGACGGCAAGGAGTTCCTGGTCGGGCTCGACCCGGCCGCGTACATCAGGGGCGACCGCGGGACGAGGTCATAGCATGTCATTGAGAGGTGTTTTACGTCGAAAAATTCGGCGCGCCGTATCAAGCGATCTTCGCGACACCCCACCCAAAAAGTGCACCGAAAGCCGACTCAGCGGATCGCCGAATGCCGCCCAAGGCCGGCGGTGGGCAAAGGAGCGCTCAAAACTCGGCAAGGGGGCCTCCCATGCCTGGCAAGACGCCCGGCGCCAAGGCGGACGCCAAGGCGGACGCCAAGGCGGCCGGCAAGCCGGCCAGCCCGGAAAAACCGCCGCCGCCGCCGCCGCCGCCAATCGCACCGCCGAAGGAGGAGCCGTTCCTGCCAGCGACCGTGCTCATATTGGGTGGCTATGGCACCGTGGGCAGCGCCATGTGCAGCGTACTCCTCGAGCAGAGCAGTACCGTCAAACTCTTAGTCGCCGGCCGCAGCATCGACAATGCTCAGGCGCTCGCTGATCAGCTGAACTCCGAGTACCCGCCTGCAAGTGCTAAGGATCCGCAGCGGGTCCGCGCCTACTGCATCGACGCCGAGAACACATCCAGCTTCGAACGCGTGCCGCGCTTTGACGTGCTCGTGAACGCCACCACCATGAGCGCCGTCGAGGGCCTCATCACACTCATGCGCTTCGCCGCCTCAAAGCGCTCCCATTACCTCGACCTCAAGGTCACGTTTGGGTTTGAGGAGGCCATGGCGAAGGCCGTGGGCGACGTGGGGCCGATCATCCTGATGGGCGGCGGCTACTGCCCAGGCGCCATCGCGCCGCTCCTGCGCTCGACCGCCGGCAAGATGTACCAGTGCACACAAGCGCACATTTCGATCGCGGCCACCGCGCTCCCGTCTCAAGCGGAGGATGCCATCGAGGCGATGATCACGGGCACGCGGCTCGAGGACTGGCACGACGGGCGCTGGCAGCCCGCCAAGCCGTCGCAGCCCGACTTTGGTCGCCCTACCGACTTTTTCAACGACGGGCGGTTGCGGCAGACGACGCCGGTAGGTGTCGCGGAAGCTCGAAGCATACCCACGGACATGAAGATGGACAAGTGCTCGGTGCGCTTCGCATCGACGCAGGACGGCGGGCTGATGTGCGCCGCGTTTGCGGTCCTGTGCTGCGCGCCCTGCGTCGGGCTACGCGAGGGCATCGCGAAGCACTTGCGCGCGGCTATGGAACGGGCGCGGGCAAGGGAGCCTCACCTGTGTGCATGCGTGTGCGAGGCAAGCGGCGTTGATGACAAGGGACGGGCACGCAAGGTGATCCTGCGCATGTCGCATCCGGGCGGGCCTGCGGCCATGGCGGCGCACTGCGCCGTCGCGCAGCTCACACAGATGCTCACGAAGGACGTGATCCCTAGTGGGCTGCCACCGAGGCTGTGTGGCACTGCTGTCAACCCAGATGTGTTGCTTCGCTCCCTCATCACGCAGGGGGTGCGCTGCGCGATTGAGACCGTCGAGGAAGACGTACCGAGCGCTTAAGAGCCTCAGCGCGCGCGCTCACCGCGCCTCGTAGGCGCCGGCGGCCGGCATGCAACGCGGCCGACACAGGGCTGCTGCCCCTTCCTCTACTCATCGTGTACTTTTACTTCCTACTTTCCTTGGATCAGATCCGATCGCTTGTCCGCGAGCGAGCGAGTGCGGCCGGGTGCGGCACATTGTGCAGGCCAGCTTCTGCGCATGGGGCGTGAGCATCCGTCGGGAGCATGCAACAAAAGAGCATGCATAAGCTTGAAGGCTGTGTTGTGCCAGTGCTGTAGAGGTGACAAGTTTTGCGAGTCGGTATTGGCTACGTCCAGTACGGTACAACAAAGTAGCTGAAAGGGGCTGCATTTGGTTTTGGTCCCGTTCTGGGTGGGGAGGGAGAGTGAGAGAGGGGGATGGAGAGAGGCTCGACTTCGAATGTGTGCTGGGAGAGACCGACCTCACTAGCGAAATTGAGTAGCCCGAGCGAGCGAGTACTCAGTACTTGTGTTGACCGAGGGGAGCGGAGCCGTCCGTCGAGACGGTGGTGGAGTGAGCG
>PJAB01001968.1:0-11215 GCA_002887195.1 Chrysochromulina parva | reverse complement strand
GGAGAGCGAAGTTCGACTTCTTAGGTCTCCGATGAAGATTGGCCCGCAGCGAGTGCACCTCGGCGAGCGTGAGCTCCAATGAATGGGCGGGGACCTCAACATGAAGCCTCACGCCCACCACGGAAGGCGAATGTTATTGCTCCAACCTACGAGTATACGATCGAGACTTTCAGTGTAAGAGCGGGTCAACTAAGCGAATTCCGAAGCGCGTTCGATTGAAAGTGTCACGCACCTCACGCACGGACGAGGCGGCCGAGCCTCATCGTCTGGGGTCACTCCATCGCGATCGGTTGAAAAAGGCTCGAAAGGACGCTTTAAGACACTTCTTTTTTGCTCGACAAAACGCGAGTTTGCCACGAATTCATGCCCAAAACGACGCGTTTGGCCACCCTAAGCTAGCGAATATCATTTGAAATCCATTAATTGCGCTTTCGGAATTTGAGCTGCAACTCATTAAACCGTTTAAGCAATTTTAACCTGCTGTGTTGAGTGCCCGTGTTTGGATAGGAACCTAAGCATTAGTACAAAAATAGAAACATCGTCGCCGCGGAGAATGTCTCAGCGAACTCCTTGAGTGTTCCGGCTGCATCCCGTCGCACCAAGCTGATGAAGTCTCCAGCCGAAGCTTACCACCTCTGCGCCGAGAGAGGCGCTGCGCTCTGCAAAGCTCCCTCATGGATCCTGGTGTTGCAGTCAACCGTGAGCCCGCCCTATCTCGAATCCGCACCCTCTCACACGCGATTGCCTTGCATTTCTCTTTCGCTTCCCGTTGAGGCCATGCGCGCCTTCGGCCAATCTGGGCACCGCGATTTCACATCTCGGCACTCAACCCTGCGTTTTCGCGTCTGGTGATCTCAGTTGGCCGGCTGCTATATCGGCATGGGTGGCCTTCTGTCGATCACGGTCGCAGGCGGTGCAAACCAACTCGCAATCGATAACCCATCCCTCCGGAGCTACGTAATCGCGATTCTGTTCCCGATCAACCTTGTGATCATCATCATGACTGGCGGCCTGCTCTTCACGGGCGCCTCGTTTACCACCCCTGCGGCATGGCTCGAGGGCAAGGCGAAGCTCGTGAACGTATTCCGAGTCATCGGACTTGCATGGTGCGGCAACCTGATCGGAGGCATCCTCTTCGCGCTCCTCGTGCACTGGTGCGGGCTCCTAGTCGAAACGGGCCCTGCCAATGTCCCGATCGCAACCTCCGCTGGAAAATTGTTCCTGAGCATCACGAAGAGAAAGATCAGCTTGGGCTGGAGCAAAGTTGTCGCCCGCGGCATCGGCTGCAACTGGCTCGTCTGCATGGCTGTCTACTTAGCTTCGATGAGTGACGACTTTCTAAGCAAGGCGTTCGCCATCTACATGTGCATCTCGGCCTTCATCGCTTGCGGCTTCGAGCACTATCCAGCCAACGCCTTCACGTTCCCCTGCGGCATCATCGTCGCGAAGGAAACTGGCGAGTACGACACGTACGGAAACGCCAAGCTGTACGGCACGAACAACACGATGGAGTTCGACGTCATCTGGAACAATCTCGTGCCGGCATCGGTCGGCAACTGGGTCCCTGGCACGTTCATCATGGCGCTCGGCCTCTCCACCATCTATGGCAGCACGTTCAAGAAAGTCGATCGCTTCCTCAATCTCAATCATCTGTCGAACTGTGCAACCATTTGTCGATTTTTCGGTCGTTCTACAGTTCGTTCACGCCCGAAGGCGGACCTAGAGAACGGCGCGAAGCCGAAGGTGGTGAATGTTGTTGACGTCACGAAGCTGGTGAAGGTCGTCAGCGCGACTCCCACGCAATTCGTCAGTTTCGTCAGCGCGACTCCCACGCAATTCGTCAGCGCCGGTGGTATCCCAGCATTCGTGTGCACAATTCGGGACAGTGCGACAGCAGACACTGCGACTGATCTGGATGAAGGATCTGTATTTGCAGGATCTGAATTTGCGTCCAGCAAAGACTCTCTACCTCAGCTACCTCCTTCTTCTGTGGCCAAATTGCGTGAAGCAAAGCAAGAGTAGCGCATGATGGAGTGCCGGAGAAGGGACTTTCGCTTGATGCTGCTTTGCCTCTCCAGATGAATGTCCGACTCGGTAAATACCTCGGAGACACGTGGGACGCGGCGGCTCCGGCAGCAGTGGTGAAAGTGGGTTAGACGATCGGGGCGAGGTTGGAGCGAGGTGAATTCAGAGGAGGAGCAAAGTAGGCGTATTATAGGCGCGTGCATCCGGTAGGTTCCATGGGTAGGTTCGTCGTGTACGACTTGTAGGTATTATATAACCTTTCTCAAAGGACAAAGGTAAAACGAAACCACGAAACGCGGTACACAACTCACGAAACATCACCCCACACCCGACCTGCCGGGGGCCGCGGCGACTCGCGTGGTATAAGGGGGCGGCGAACCGCGACCACGCTCGGCTCTGTGCGATCTAGCTGTGCGGCGAGCAGGTCCGCCTTCCGGTTCAGAAGGGTGGACGTGACCACATAAGTGTCGATCAAGCAACGCAAGCGAAGTGGAAGGGCTGACGACCTGACGTTCGGGATCTGTCGTATACGTATATATGAAACGGACGGTGGGATCAGGAAGCGTGATTCAACGATCAAGATGCTTCTAAATGACGCTATAGATGGGGCGACGAGTCAATGTATAGTGTATACCGAGTGCCACATATCGTCTCCAACCACCGCGTCGGTCGTCGCTCGAGCGTCACACCGATGTGCACATGTGCTCACAGAGTTGCCCGTCACGAGGGCTCCGTGAGATGTCACATGATTATTCAAACGCGTACACCCCGTCACGAAGTCTGGTCGGTCTTGCCCATGTTGGCAAGGTGCGCATGCAGCATGAGCCTACGCACCGCAGGCGGCACGCGAGCCTCGCGAATGGGCTTTGGAGACGACAGCGTGCGCACGTAGGTCCGTGAGGTGCGCGCGTGAGACGGTCCCGGGGTAAGTTCCTTGGGGCGCTGTATTGGGCGCGGCGGCGGCGTGTGTTGTGCGGTCGGCGGTGCAGGGGCGATCGGTGGAGCGCTCAATACAGCGCTCACAGGGGTGCAAACTAGGCTCTGGGCAGACGCAGCAGCCACGGGTGCTGGCGTCGCATGGGGCGTCGGCACAGCCTCTAGCGGCGCCCATGGAGTGTAGCGGGACGGTGGGGCGAGGCGGAGTCGGTAGTGAGCGGGGAGTGGGGAGCCGGGACCGAGTGACATGACGCCGCGAGTTGGCGTCGTGGTCTGCGCACCACCTGTCGAGCTCGAGGTCGGCGGCGTTGGCAGCTGCCGGCGGCCGGTCAGTGCGTCGTAGACGACCGGGCTAGGAGCGGCGACAGCTACCTTCCGAGCGTCCTGCCGAGCACTTGTAATGTTGAGAGCAGCGGCTGAGGCAGCTCGTGCGCTAGCGAGGCGCGCGCGCAACCATTCCACACCGGCCGGTGGAGAGCAGTCAGCATGCCCCTCCTCAGACGTCACTTCAGCCGTCAGCTCGACGGGACGTGGCTGCGGCGTCAAGTGGCTGAGCGTACGGCTCGGCATGTTCCATGTCGGTACCTCCCGGGGCGCGGAAGGCGACATCAGCTCATGGCGGTGCTCGAGGTTAAGCTCGAGGTGGCGGTCCCGGGTATTCTCATTCACAGTCACTCCCTCTAGGTGGCGGTCCAGGGTATGTTGGTCCTTAGTATGGTCGAGGGGGCGCTCTCGGGGCGGCTCTGCAGGGGGCATGCGCGGCACAGCGGCGAGCGCAGCGGTGAGGTGCGCAGCGGCGCCTGCCGCAGGCGTCACGACGCGTTCGAGGAAGGTACGAGGCGAGATGCAAGGAGGGCACGACTCGTGTAGCCGCTCGCTCTTGCGCTCCTCAGCGATGAGCGCGACGGCGCGTTTCGCATACGCCTTTCGAGCCCTGTGAAGCTTCGGCTGCTGCTGCTGCCGAAGGCGCACGTCCCCTGGCTGACCAAACTCAAGGCTCAGGCGCGCAAAGTCACCGTCAGCATATTCGTCTGGAGCGAGGATGAGTTGTCGGCTGACGTCCTCAAACTGCACGTTGAAGTCATCAACGGCCCATCCGGCGCCGGCGTCGAAGGCCCGCACGATCGCCACCTTGTACTCCAGCTCCTCGTTGGCGCTGACCCAGAACTCGCAGCGCCACGCATTGCTGGATCTGTCCTCGACGCGCCTCATCTTGGCCTGCGAGGCACTCGCATCCCAGCTCCCCATGTGGGGCGTGGAGCCCACGATGACCAGCGCATCGCCGGGTGACGTTTCCGCCCGCACCGTCAGGTGCACGAGCACCCGGACGTTCGACATAAAAAGGAAGCAGCGAGCAGGCTGAGAGGGACGCAGCGACAAGAACGCAAAAGGAAATGGGTCCTGAGCGTCTAGTGTCGAAGTTTTCATGTTTCGTTATCGTGACGCCGATTGAAAGCATGCATGCGCACACTTGTTGTTGGTGCTGTAGGCCAGACAAAGAGTGTCGGTGTGGACAATGTACAAATCGTTCACACAACTTGTACATGTACCGGTAATGGCGCGAAACGTGTTTCGCAGTTTGCGCAATGTGAGCGCGCGCCTTTCGGAATTGCGTGTGCATCGCCTAGAAGTGGCGCCATGGGCAAGGCCCGCTGCATGCAATCCTTCCACGCCGAGCAGAAGGGCGAGATCTCGCTCGCCGTGGGCGATCTCGTGCTTGTGACCGACCAGGGCTCCGACGGCTGGTGGGAAGGCTCGTGCGGCAAGCGAAAGGGCATCTTCCCTGGCGCCTTCGTCCAGCTGATGCCGGAGTGGGAGCTCGAGGAGGTGCGGCCGCCACCCGCGGCGCTTCGGTTCGCGTACGACGGCGCCGAGTTCCACGAGCATGCGCAGCTGCACGGCCTCGCGGCCTCGTACGAGGGTCTCTTTCGCCTCGTGCCCGATCGGCTCGTCAACGACCGGCCTGTGTGGCAGCACCACCTGCGCCCGAAGCACATGATCGCTTTCAACGGGAGCGGCTGGATGGCGCAGCTCGAGAGCCAGCTCGGCACCGCGATGGGCGTCATGCTCCTGCGCGACGGCGGGTGCGCCTCGCCCGACCTGAGTGACAAGAGCTGGAAGGTGACGCCGGGCTGGAAGGTGGAGAAGGGTGAGCGTACGACGCTGATTGCCTATGATGGCCTCTGATTGGTGCGGATGCTCTCGTTGATGGCCTCGCTGATGGCCTCCTTGGTGGCATCACTTGATGACCTCCTCGCTGATGGCCTCCTTGGTGGCATCACTTGATGACCTCCTCGCTGATGGCCTCCTTGGTGGCATCACGTGATGACCTCCTCGCTGATGGCCTCCTTGGTGGCATCACGTGATGACCTCCTCGTTGATGGCCTCTCTGATGGCCTCGCTGATGGCCTCGTTGATGGCCTCTCTGATGGCCTCCCTGATGGCCTCCCTGATGGCCTCGCTGGTTGCCTCGCTGCTTGCCTCCCTCCATAGGGCTGCGCTGCGTCGCCATGACGGCGGACGAGGCGGACGCTTGGGAGGCCGCCCAGAACCCCTGGGGCGAAGGTGCGTCTTCGAATGAGATGCTCGAGCTGCTTGCACAGCAGCTCTCCCTCCACCCTGATGTGGCGCTCGCGCGTGACAAGGGCGCCTCAACGGCCGACAGGCTCGCGGCGATGGATCGGCTACAGTTGCTTGCGGGGGGGGGCGCGGAGGGCGGCGCTGCGGGAATTGCAGCCGCGCTGCCTTCGCTGCTCGGACCGCCGCTATCGTCCTCGCACGCCGCCACCAAAAAGCTACAGCTTGGTCATTCACAGCTGGATCATTCACAGCCGGCGACGACAGCGCCCAGCGCTCCGGGGAAGACTAGTGCAGGATCTCATGGCGGACCCTTTTTGGGTCGGAATCCTTTCGACTCTCGCGCTCGCGACGGCGCTCGCGACGGCGCTCGCGACGGCGGTGGCGGCGGAGGAAGCGGTGGCGGCGGCGGAGGCGGAAGCGGAGGCGGAGGCGGAGGCGGAGGAGGCGGAGGCGGAGGCGGCGGAGGCGGAGGCGGCGTTGGGCTGGTGGCACTGCGAGGCGGCGCGCTCTTCATCGGCCGCTCCGACGGTAACGGTCATCCGCACGGCCTCTGATCGCCTCGGATCGCCTCTGGTCGCCTCTAATTGGCCTCAAGATTCAAGCTGGCCTCTAAATGGCCTCTGAATGCCTCTGATCGCCTCGGATCGCCTCTAATTGGCCTCTAAATGGCCTCTGATTACCTCTGCTTGCCTCGAATTGCCTCTGATTGCAATCGGCGCAGGCAAGGGGCATCCCCACGGTATGAGCGATTTGCATGCAAGTGCTCACCACGGCGCTCCCCTCCTCTCACACACAGGCAAGGGGCATCCCCACGGAATGGGCGAGTTGCTACTACTCGACGGATCGGCACATGTGGGCATGTTCGTTCACGGCGCTGCCCATGGCGACGGCGTGTACTATGATTGTAAGGGCTCTGTACACAGCGGAGCTTGGGATGGCAATAAGCGCGTCGGCCGCTTTGAGGTGCGCTGATGGTGATTGCCTTGGAGTGAATGAGATTGCGCGTCGGCCGATTTGAGGTGCTGCGCTGCTGATGGTGATGGCCTCTGAGTGCACGTGATTGCCTAATATGGGCCTCAGGTAGTCGACCCTTGTGGGGGCAGCTTTGATGACGTGTACGATGCAAGCGGCAAGCGCACGATCCGCAAGCGAGTCTCTCCCGCCGCCACCGCCGCCGCCCTGTGCACCCACTGCGCCGTCCGATTTCACCCCGACCATGACTTCAAATGCCGTCGGCATGAAGCCCCCTGGGATGCGGCCTCTGGCCTCTGGCCGTGCTGTGGCGCGCATGGGCAGAATGAGCCAGGCTGTAACGTGGTGGGCGGGCACCTTGAACCTTGAACCGGTTACCTTTAACCTTTAGTATAGTACTTTTTGCACTCTCGTTAATGCCGGGCCCACATCTCCTGAACCTACAACCTCGGAACCGTGCCGCGCCGCGCGGAGCGCGGGACGTCTGCGCGCAGCGCCAGCGGACGGCGCGGCATGGGCGTACACGGGCATCGGCGTATATAGTTTTGCGTCGCATGTCGAGTCGCGTGTTTGACTTGAAGTGCTGTCATAGGGTGGGGGTAGCTTTTATGTGAAAATTTTCGAGGTTTTATCACGCAGCTCTTCGCAACAGTTGTAGCAGCTACATTGAGCAGCTTGCTGTGTGAGAACGTAAAACCGAACCTATGCGCAGTTCGAGATACGAGAAGATAGTTTAATGTCACAAGTTCGAGCTGTGAGAGTCGCAACTCACAGCTGCTCTGAGTTGAGGACCTCTGAGAAAAAATTGCATTGCTCCTCATTTGTGGGGGCGTGCCCGTGACGGCGCGGTGTCGGCTTTCGCGCGGGGTCCAAAAGGATCGTCGTGCGACCAAGGGCTGGGAGGTGCGACGCTTTCGCACTTTCCAAGGACCCACTTCGGGAGAAGACTCATCATCGCTTCACCGTTGGCCGCGATGTCGTTCACGGGGACGTGGGAAGAATCGGGCAGCATTCCGCAAGACACGGCGTCCTACACGAACCGCTTCACGCTGGTGCAGCAGGGCGACCGGGTCACGGGCGAATACGTCCGCGAGGTCAGCCGCCCCGACCCCAACGGCGGACTCCTGACGCGCTCCGAGTCCCCCGAGCCGATCGACGCGCAAATCGTCGACGGCGCGATCAACGTGGAGCTGGGGTGGATGAGGGTGGCGACCACCCTGCAGTTGGAAGGTGGCACACTTTTGGTGAACGATCAGCCGTACACCAAGCGTTAGAACGATCAGCCGTACACCAAGCATCTTCTCTACGCCGTTGTGGACACCCCCTTAGCGAGAGCGGCGGTCGGGCGCTGTCGTAAGCGCTGTCGTCGGTGGCTGTGATACGGGGGACACGGTCGCGATCCCGGTGGCTGCTGCTGGTCTCATGCTGGTCTCGGCTCAGGGGGCGGCACCTCGACCTGCTCCAGTCCGACCGGGCGTCCGCGGCCACTGCTCGGCTTGAAAACCCGACGACGCGCCACCGCGCGGCGTGCCGCGCGGCGCGCGGGCTCCGGGCAGCAACCGCGTGGCGTACTGGTACACACGCTGGGAGAAGATCGCGAACGGCAACCGCAACGCGACGCATATCAATCGATCTCCCCGCGATTCGACCGCGGTCTGCGCGGCCCCGCCATCGGCGCGAGATCCGCGCGCGTACCGGTTTCGCGTTCGACCACGGTAGGCCGCCACGAACCGGCATCGATGAAATATGTGATATGATAACGGAAGACGTGTTGTAGTCCTATCGAAACATGTGATTACTCGATTACGCATAATTATTAATTATTATAATTATTCTTTACGTTGTAGCGTAGCTGCGTTGTAGCACTACCCCTTAAAGCACTCGCCCCGACCCGACATTCACATTGATTACTTGATACATTTCTCGATACGCAGCAAAACACGAAGCTAATTCGCCGCCGTGGATCTAACAATCACCGAATCGACGACACCTCCCATGAGCTAAACCGCGCGTACATCGACCGTGTTCGCAGAGAGGTGCTGCTCTAACCATATCCTGTTGCCGTGGCGCTCAGTCTCCCGTCGCGGAGCTTATCGGCGCGGCGCGACCTTTTGATTGAGCGGCGTGACGGTTGCCTTGCCTCGCATCGCCATCGCGATCTTCGTGTCCTGATCACTGATCTGCTCCTCCGCAATCTTCATCAGGTCGCATGCAAAGCGGCGATAGCCGATCATTGGTGGAGGCTGGCCGGGCGCCGAGGGCGGGCCGGTCAGGTACGGGGCGGTGATCTCCTCGTACTCTGCAGCCGTCATGCCGAGCTCGCCCCACTGGTTGCCGAAGCAGTCCGCCAGCGCGCGCTGGAAGACCGTCTGCTCAAACTTGTTGCAGTCCTTCGGATCAAAGCCGTGCATGATCTCGATGAGGTCGAGCCGGCGCATGCGGATGATGACGGCCATCCGCCACCAGATGGACGCATCCGCCCACTGCGCGTCCATGTTGGACTTGGCGGTCATGCCAGCCACCGAACCGGGCATAGAGATCACATTACGCCCATTGGGGTCGGAGTACATTGGCGCAGGGCATGTGCCCGGCATGATGTAGCCGTTTTCGGAGAACCCCTCCGTCCGCGGGCTCATGCCGCGCTGCTCGGTACTCTTCCAGTACGCGGGCTCTCTCCACTGCGGCTGGCGCTGGTTCTTCGGAGTCAGCACCATGGGATTGTCGGGGCGGTCGCGAGTGGGCGGACGGGCGATCCCAAAAGTTAGTCGGATCGCGCTCGGGTTTTTCAACGTCCGAGGAGGTGTGGAATCTGAAGGGGTGGAATTTCGGGACATTTCACACACCAACACACCTATCTCGGTCCTCGGCGCAACGCAACTTCAGTCAGAAGTCATAAGCAGCGTACAGTCAAATGCCCCCCGAGGCTCCCCCTTGAGCAGGGTTGGCGCGCTGAGGGCGCTGCCCCTCTGTGCCGCCTCTGTCTAGAGTCCACCTCGCGCACTTGTGAGACCAGAGAACCGTATGGATCGAAAGCGCATGCAGGGCTCAGCGAGCCCACGGAGTGGAGCCACGCTTACGAGCGCGGCCCCGGTTTCTACATGTATCTCGGTCGGAGCGCCGTGGCGAGCGGGTACCTTGGACGGAGCGCCGTGGCGAGCGGGTTCCTTGGAAGGAGCGCCGTGGCGAGCGGGTACCTGTGCTCCGATCGACCTCAGCAGCCCTTGTCGTACTTGGTGAGCCACGATTGGTGAGAAGTTGGTACCTGTGCTCCGATCGACCTCAGCAGCCCTTGTCGTACTTGGTGAGGCACGATTGGTGAGAAGTTGCGTTGGGGCATGAGATCGGGTCCTTGCACTTCACGCACCCCACGTCGATGACGCACTGGTACCACGGCTGCGAGTAGGCGCAGGTCGAGTTGCAGCTCTGGAAGGTGGTCGAGTTCGGGCAATTGGAAGGGTCGGCGCATTGATGGCAGCCGTCATCGATGCACTGGAACAGCGGGGTCGGCGCGCTGCACATCGAGTTGCACTTTGAGAGGGACACTGCACCCGGGCAGTTGTACGGGTCTGGGCACGGCTGGCAGGAGCCGTCTACGCAGAGGTAAGTGGGGTTGCAGGTGTCTTCACACTGTTCCTTGGGGACCGCGTAGGGGCAGTAGAGCGGGTGCGGGCAGTACGAGCATCCGGTCTCCTCGATGCACATGTACAGTGGCGGGCTGGGGGTGCAGTTGGCCATCTGGGAACCTTGCAGGCTGACCTCGCCCTCGACGCAACAGTCTTGCCCATCGGCGAGCGCGTAGCCGCTCTGGGCATTGATGACACGGGCTCCTCCTTGGCCCGCGCAGAGTTTTGCCGCTGCGCACACCTCCGCCGCCGCATCGGCGGACATGGCCTTGCTCGCGCAGGTGGTTTCGTCGACACACATCATCCCGAAGTTCGCCACCGTCAGGGTGTTGTCTGGGACGTGGCGTGCGGTGAGAATCCAGTCGCGCGAGGGACTGCAGCCCTTTTGCACGTGGATTGTATAGTTGCACAGCGTGACATTGGGCACCGCGCTGTGCAACATGGGCACCGCGAAGAAAAAGGGGGAGAGAGGCAGCATAACAACGACCCTGGGAGCGGAGACCGCGACGAGAAGTTGTCGGAGCCTCCGACGGCCCGCCGACGGAGATTCCCGCACTTCGTCTCGACAGGAATAAATGAGGCGAGGTACAATGTAGGTGAAGAGGGGCATCTATCAGGACGTGTTGTCAAATCAGGAATTTCGTCGTCTTCAATGTCGGGTCCTGCTGCGGAGCGGCGCCGTCCGAGCTCTTTGCAACCTCTGATGTTCTTCACACACACAACCATGATGATGTTCGCTGCGCTTGTCCCGTCTGCTGCGGCGGCCGGCAACGCGTCGGACTACGTGACGGTGCCTGGCGTCTTTTTCCCAAACTCTAAGTCAAAGACAGCAGGAGTCGTGCCGTCGACATCTAGCATGGTGCGTATGTGCAAGGGCCACAAAAGGACTCTCCCACTCTCATGCCTGTTTGCGCGAACACGCTCGCAGGTATTCATGGCCATCCCGGGCGTTCCGCTCCCAGAGGTACCCATTCTTTGGATCGGCGAGGCGAACAACGCCGACCAGGTGCTGCTGGACGATCCCAGCGTCCCTCCGACGTCATCGACGACGGCAATTGAGTGGGCGTTGGCAGATCCGG
>PJAB01001967.1:0-11215 GCA_002887195.1 Chrysochromulina parva | reverse complement strand
ATGGCCTCTCTGATGTCCTCTCTGATGGCCTCTCTGATGGCCTCTCTGATGGCCTCTCTGATGGCCTCTCTGATGGCCTCTCTGATGGCCTCTCTGATGGCCTCTCTGATGGCCTCTCTGATGGCCTCTCTGATGACCTCGGATGGCCTCTCTGATGGCCTCTCTGATGGCCTCTCTGATGGCCTCTCTGATGGCCTCTCTGATGACCTCGGATGGCCTCTCTGATGGCCTCTCTGATGGCCTCTCTGATGGCCTCCCCGGATGCAGGTGCGTCGAAGGTCCTGGCAAGGGGCAGACGCTCTCAGTGCCGTGCCTGGGCGCGAACATGTTGATGGGCGAGCGGGAGGTGGCGGTTGCATGCAAGCTGATCGATGAGCCGATGGGTGGTGGCCTTGCATGCTCGCTTTTGGATGTGAGTCGTCCGACCGTTCCGCTCCAACCGTCGCTCGGCACGGCGCTGTCGCCCGGCACGGCGCTATCGCCCGGAACGGCGCTGTCGCCCCTGCCCCTCAGCCAACCCCGCGCTGACCGTTTGGGTCCAGACCACTGCGGTCATCAACGGCACTCAGACGCAATCAAGAACACTCAGTGGCCAGCCGAGTGGTCGGAGCGGGGTTTCGTCAAGGGCACTCCGGGCTCGGGGTTCGTCAAGGGCACTCCGGGCTCGGGGTTCGTCAAGGGCACTCCGGGCTCGGGTTTCGTCGGGCAGGTGCTGCTGCAGCTCGAGATCCCGATCTCGGTCAACCGTCGCGTCGCCCGGTACGGCGCCGAGCGCGGCTGCTTCGTGGGCGTGAAGAGCTCGCCGTTGGATGCGGAGGGGGCTGCGGAATTGCGCTCGCTGCTTGCCGATGGGACCGTGCATCTGCTCATGATGGCGGGCTTTGAAGCACAGGTGCGATTACCGGCTAATTGCCGGTTGTAATTGGCATGAATTGATAATGATTGCAACTGATGGCGGGCTTTGAAGCACAGGTGCGGGGTGGCTGCGGGCTGAGGAACGGATGATTACACGCTGCGATTACCGGCTAATTACCGGTGGTAATTAGCATGATTGCAATCGATGAGCACCCATGTTATCTGCGCGCCCGCGACGGCGCGACACACGCGCTGTTCCGGGCGCTCCGGCTCCCGCGCGAGCGCCCTGCATGCAAGTGCTTACCACAGCGCCCGCCTCTCCCCACAGGTGCTGCTCCGGCTCGCGCGCGCGCCCGCGGTCGTCGCGGATGCAGATGCGGCGGCCTCGCGCCTCTTTGACGAATTCCCGTCGCTCTGTGTCGTGGTCATCTCGTTGCCGGGCATCGCCGTCGTCGCGCGCTACAGCGCAGACACTCTCTCCACTGCGGTCGCGGAGCAGCACTCGGGGCGCTGTCAGACCAAATTAGGCAGCTCTGGTGCCGAGTCTACCAAATTAGGCAGCTCCGGTGCCGATTATACCAAATTAGGCAGCTCCGGTGCCGAGTCTACCAAATTAGGCAGCTCCGGTGCCGAGTCTACCAAATTAGGCAGCTCCGGTGCCGAGTCTGTGGACGCGGCGGCGGCGCTCGGCGTGCCCGCGACGACGCGTACCAAAGTGACGAATCTGATCGTACTGCCGGCGCGGAAGCTGCATTACACCAAACTGGACGACCGCGCTTTCCACAGTGAGATGGATGACCTCTGATGACCTTCTGATGACCTCTGATGACACCAAACTGGACGACCGCGCTTTCCACAGTGAGAGCGCGCGAATGACCTCTGAGGACCACCTCGGATACCTCTGATGACCTCTGATGGCCTCGGATGGCCTCGGATGGCCTCGAATATCCTCTGATGACCTCTGATGGCCTCCCTCATCAGGTAAGAGTGCCCCCTCAGCGAGCGGAGCGGCCGATGCGTTCTGTGCGGGCTTCATGGCTGCCCTCGGTCGACGGCTGAGTGTTCGTCAGGCGCTGTTCTGGGCGTACGTTACGGGGCAGCTGAGTGCGCTCCAGCCGTGCACCCAACTCGAGGGCAGCTTGGATGACATTGAGGAATTGGTACGTCTCTGATGGGCGCTGATGGGCGCGTATGGCCTCTGATGGCCTCTGATGGCCTCTGATGGCCTCTGACGGCCTCTGATGGCAACTGATGCCTCTGAGTATCTCGGCCATCATGATGACCTTGAGTAGACATTGAAGAGTTGGTTCGTCTAGAGCTCTGTGACGATTTCGTCATTGGTTCGTCTAGAGCTCTGTGACGATTTCGTCATTGGTTCGTCTAGAGCTCTGTGACGATTTCGTCCGCCGAGTGCCGCTGTGATCACTGATGACAGGCGATTGCCCTCCCTCATCAGGCGCGTCTCGAGCTCTGATGACCTCTGATGATCACTGATGACCCATATCTGCCACCCTCATCAGGCGCGTCTCGAGCTCAGCGCCGAGATCGAGGTGGAGGGTCCGCTATTCCGTCCACTGAGCGCCGATGAGGAGTCGCTCCCAGGGCCCTTCCGAGCAACCACGTACTTCGTGCCTCTGATTACGTCTCGGATTGCACCTCTGATTACGCCTAGGATCACTTCTGATGAGCGCTGATTGCCCCTCTCATCAGGTACTTGCGCCAGACTCCGCTCCACCTCTCGCTGCTCTCCGCACGTCCCTCGCGCCTCCCAAAGCTCTTTGTGCGTGGGCACTCGTTGGGGCACACGGGGGGCGGCGCGCACCATCTCGGCCACAATCTCGGCCATAATCTGAGCCATAATCTGAGCCACAATCTCGGCCACAATCTCGGCCACTCATCTGCCGACCAGCTGCTGCGCACCATGGCGCCGGAGCAGCTTGCATGCATGGTCAATGTGGAGGACTCGTTTGGGTTCAATCCGTTACAGCGCGTGCACGACATGCATCAGCACACGCGCAAGGACACTGTGGAGCGCAAGCTCACGCGCCACATGCTTGATTGGTGCGCGGATGACCTCTGATGACCTATGATGACCACATGCTTGATTGGTGTGCTGATGACCTCGAATGGCCTCGAATGATCTCGAATGACCTCGAATGACCTCGAATGACCTCGAATGACTCACACGAAGGACCACATTGATGATCTTCCTCATCAGGCTGCTCGCGGCGCATGCATTGCTCGCCGCCACCCAAAACGGGGCTGACGCCAACCGCGGCAACCCGCTTCTGACGCTCTCGCGCCCGGCCGGGCTGCATCGAGCGCGCTCGCAATCTCGGCTACAATCTCGGTCGATTTCGGCGCGAGAGCCGGCGCGAGGCGCGTGGCAGCAGGTGTGGATCTCGCACGATCTCTCACGATCTCGCACGATCTCGCACGATGTCGCATGATGTCGCATGATCTCGCACGATCTCGCACGATCTTTGATGGCCTCTGATGACCTCTGATGACCTCTGATGACCTCTGATGATCCTTGATGACCTCTGTTGACCTCTGATGGCCATCGATGGCCTCGGATTGCCTCGCTCATCAGGTATGGCTCTCGATCGCTGCCTCCGCCGTCCCCTCCGAAGAGATCTTTCGTCAATCGATGGCGGTCATCCAACAGGTCGATAGCGGCAAGGAGGTGCGTCTCCTTCTGATGAGCCGCTCGAAGACCTCTGACGACCTCTGAGGGCGTCTGATTGGCTCTCTCATCAGGTGCCACTCAACGTGGAGGAGGCGACTGCTTCGCTCGCCACCATGGTCGTCGTCTCCATTCTGGACGACGCGAGCCGACGACACCGCGAGCGGCGCGAAAAGGCGAGCGGCCGAGAGCGCGGCTCGTTCCGCAAGTCGGAGGAGGTGACGAAACTCGAGCTCGAGAGCTCGGCCTCTGATTGCACTCTGATGGCTCTCTGATTGCACTCTGATTGCACTCTGATTGCCTCCCGCATCATCTTTCAGGTGACGAAACTTGAGCTCGAGCTGCTCGAGATGAGCACCGAGTTCGAGGCGGCCGAGCTCGCGGAGATTAATCTCGTCGAGGCCTTCTGTGTGCCCGTACTCACCGCGTCCCTCAAGCCTCCTTCGCCGCCGCCAACACCACCGCCGAACGCCTTCGCGTCGACGCCCGCCACGACGCCCGCCACGGCGCCCACGACGGCGGCGATGTCGACGTTCTGCCGCTGCCTGCTCGAGTGCCGGGACCCGTTCGATGGACGAAACTTGCTTTTGCTTGCATGCGGCGCGGGTTCGTCACTGCTCGTCGACTTGCTTCTCACGCATGGAGAGCGAAGCCGGGGTGCGTTCAATTGCATGCTGATTGCCTCCCTCTTCAGGTGCTCAGATACACGCAGGCTGAGTGCATGCTGATTGCCTGCCTCATCAGGTGCGTTCATTGACGTGCATGCTCGGACGCACGCGGGGGAGACGGCGCTGCATCTCGCCGCTGCCTCCGGCCACTTCGACATCTGCAAGATGCTGCTGCAGCGGACGGGGCTGCAACTGAAAGGTCCAGCCGCTCGATTGCATGCGATGACGCCCCTCCAATTGACGCCTCTGATTGCATGCTGATGGCCTCCCTCATCAGGTCCAGCCGCGGAATCGATCCATGCGACGACGCCCCTCCAGTTGGCGGGAACGGCAATGCATTGGCAAGTGGCGCTCCAGATGAGTGCATTCGTGTGCGGACCGTTCGAAAACCCTCTAGGAGCCCTGATGACGAACGCAATCCAAGAGGGGCTTCAACGGCGGCTCAACATGCCCGATGACGAAGCCGGAAGCCGTTGGAAGGTTCGAGGCACCGCTCGCGTCGCGAGTGTCGCTGGGGTGATGGGGCGTGAGTTCCGTGGGCCTTCGTTCACAGGTGCGCGCAGGGGAGGCGCACGCTGTGATTGCCTCCAATTGCGCACAGAGGAGGCGCATAATGACCTGTGATTGCCTCCGATTGCCATCGATGTTGCCTCGCTGCTGACCTGTGCGACCTTCGTTCAACGTTGTTCACACGTTGTTCACACGTTGTTCACAGTGATGCCCGAGCAGCTCGAGCGCATCCGCCAGCAAGTGGCCTCTTCGGCGACTCTCCTCGTCCTCTTGAGCAACGCGCTGCTGAGCGAGCCCACAGCGCTGGTGACCGTCTGATTGCGACTGATTCGCTATCTGATTGCGACTGATTCGCATCGGATAGCGACTGAGTTTCCTCTGATGAGCACTGATGGCCTCCCTCATCAGGCGGCCGAGCTCAAGATGACCTCTGATTGCCTCTTGATTGCCTCTGATTGCCTCTGATGAGCACTGATGGCCTCCCTCATCAGGTGGCCCTCGTGGCGGCGTATGATCTCGGCAAGGCAATCGTCGGGCTGCGCGTGGATGCCGTCGATGGAGTGCCCGCCGAGGCGCTCGCTTATGATGAGGAGGTCGCCACGACGGCGCTCCATAACCTGGCAGCGTACCTGACAAGGAAGCATCCCGATGTCCTGGCGGCGATGGAAGCGAGCGGCCTCGATGTCGCCGACATGGGGCGCAAGTGTTTGAACGTGGCGCGAAACCTCAAGGCGCGAAACATCGTCCATGTGCCCAACGCGACGCTCACGCCAGATGCGAGCTCGAGCGCCGTATCGGGCACCGCATCGGACAGCTCCGCTCCTCGCGGTCCACGGGTGTTTGATGAGGTTTCGTCATCAGAGGCGCTCCGAGGCGCTCCGAGGCACTCCGAGGTTTCGTCATCAGAGGTTTCGTCATCCGAGGTTTCGTCATCAGAGGTTTCGTCATCAGAGGTTTCGTCATCCGAGGCGCTCCGAGGCGCTCCGAGATACTCCGAGGCACTCCGCACTCGATGGGTGCTTGATGACGAAACTCTGCGAGCGATCGAGGGCGGTCTCGAGGACGCCGAGATTTTGCCCGCGATCTCGAACGAAGCTCGCGCTCGCCTCGTGATCCGAAAGCATCTCGCGCAGCGGATCGCCGCGGGGCGCACCCGGACACGGATGCAGCTCAAGAGCCGCACAGCGCGTCTCCATCGCCTGAAGCGCGTTGCCGATGGGCGCGATGCGGAGGTGCCTCAACTGGGCAGGTTGCCTAGCATGGACGATGCGGAGCCGCCCTCGCCCGACGAGATGCGATCTCCGCCCGACGAGATGCGATCTCCGCCCGACGAGATGCGATCTCGCGCGCTCAGATATCACCTGTGCCTCTCGCACCAGTGGCGGTTCGGGCAGGACGTGGCGCGTGCCATCAAGCTGCGCTTGCCCGACTTCGTGCCGAACATCCAGATCTGCGTGGAGCTCGATAAGGAGCGATCCGCGGATGCGCTGCGCGACTCGATCGACGTCTCCCTTACGGTCGTCGTGCTGATCTCAGATGGCTACTTTGCGAGCATCGGGTGAGTTGTACCTCTGATGGCCTCTGATGGCCTCTGTTCACCTCTGAGTACCTCTGATGAGCGTCGGGTGAGTGCCTCTGATGACCTCTGATGACCTCTGATGACCTCTGATGACCTCTGATGAGCATCGGGTGAGTGCCTCTAATGACCTCTGATGGTCGCTGATGATGTGCTTTCCTCATCAGGTGCACGCGAGAGCTGCTCCGCGCCTTCTGATAACATCTGATGACCTCTGATGACCTCTGATGACCTCTGATTACCTCCCTCATCAGGTGCACGCGAGAGCTGCTCCGCGCCATTTGGCTTCGAAAACCGCTCGTGACGTTGATCGATCCGCAAATCGATCGCGCTGAGCTGAGCGCTGCCCAGATTCGTCACCAGATCGAGCTCAATCGAGCTCAATGGGAGCTGTGGGGAATCGCTGCCGAGCTGCGAGCGTGGGGCATGACCCAACTCCCCACAGCCTCGGAAGTCTTCGAGGCGCTTTTCCCCACAGATGGATCGCGCCCGCCCCTCGAATGGGAACGGCTCACACCGTACCAGGTCTGTTGATTACCCCTGATGACCTTGGACGACCTCGGATGACCTCTGACCTCGCGGCTCGCCCCGTTCCTAATTAGGACCACACGCTGCGTCTGCTCGTCGAGTCTGTGCTACCGGTCGACCAGACGCCCACGCGGCTCCAAAGCGAACTCTCACCCGACGAGCAGGTCACGTTGCCCCTGATGACCTCTGATGACCTCCCTCATTAGGTCGCGTGGCCCGCGCTCCGACGGGGCTTCCTTCCACAGCCCTGATGACCTCTGATGACCTCCCTCCGATGACCTCCCTCATTAGGTCGCGTGGCCCGCGCTCCGGCGGGGCTTCCTTCCACAGCCCTGATGACCTCTGATGACCTCCCTCTGATGACCTCCCTCATTAGGTCGCGTGGCCCGCGCTCCGGCGGGGCTTCTTCCACGTCTACGCAAGCCGCCACTGCCCAGGCTCGCTCGATCTCATGATCGAGCTCGCGCGAGCTCATCAGAGATCTCGGATCGCCTCGGCAGTCAGTGATGGCAACGCCGCGGTCCTCTCCTCCTCTGCACTTGATGATGGGATTGCGGTCATTAGAGGTCATCAGAGGTCATCAGAGGATGGGATTGCGGGCGGCGTCGAGGGCCACCTCTTTGTGGCAGGCGAGATGCGATCACTGCAGACCGCGCAGCCCATGCTGCCGCCCATGCTGACGCCCGGGACGGCGTCCGGCACGGCGCCGCACCGTCCTTCGGAGATGCTCCACGTGACGAGTGACGAAACCCTCTTACCAAAGTGCTCGCATATGCTCGTGTACGTGCTTGCATGATTGCCGCTGGATTGCTCTTCTGGATTGCTCCTGGACTGCTTCTGGATCGCTCCTGGATTGCTTCTGGATCGCTTCTGGATTGCTTCTGAATTGCTTCTGGATTACCTCTGAGGAACTCCAATTGGCTCCCTCATTACCTCTGAGGAACTCAAATTGGCTCCCTCATCAGGTACCTGACCGCCGAGACGTGGAAACACGACACAGCCGCCTTCCTAATCGAGCTCACCCGAGCTCGGCAGCTGGGATTGCATCTGCTGCTTGTGCACGAGGTGCCACGTGTCTCTGATTGCATCTCTGATGTCCTCCCTGATGGCATGCTGATTGCCTCCCTCATCAGGTGCCCCGCGTCGAGCTGCCCGGCCCGCCCGACGAGCGCGCGCCCGCGGCGGCGCCTTTTGAGGCGATCGTGGCCGCGGCGCCTAGCGAGGCCGTGCACGCGGGGTGGCTCTCCTCAATTACGGTGCCACTCAAGCCGGCGCCGTACCGGTACTCGAGCATGCTTCTCCTTACGCAGGTGGGTTGCCTAATATGGCAGCACTCACGTCTGAGGACCTCCGATGACCTCTGATGACCTCTGATGACCTCTGGTGACCTCTGATGACCTCTGGTGACCTCTGATGACCTCCGATGACCTCTGGTGACCTCTGATGACCTCTGATGATCGCCGATTGCCTGAGTAGGCGATCATCGACTACGCCCTCCCAGTGCGCCTACGCCCTGTCGAGTTGGCCAACGTCGTCGCGGCCGCGACGGGCATCGGGGAAGCGGCGCGTCTTCCCTCGAGACAGCGCCAAGGTCCATCGGCCCCTGGCACACCTAATTTGGGTCCATCGGCCCCTGGCACACCTAATTTGGGTCCATCGGCCCCTGGCACACCTAATTTGGGTCCATCGGCCCCTGGCACACCTAATTTGGGTCCGGACCAGTTGCATTTGCCATCGGACACTGGCTCGCCTGGCGGCAAGGGGATCGAGGAGGGAGCTTCCGAGGGCGCGCTCTCAATCTCCGAGCGCCCAGATGCAATCTCCGAGGGCGCACTCTCAATCTCCGAGCGCGCAGATGCAATCTCCGAGGGGGCGCTCTCAATCTCCGAGCGCGCAGATGCGCGCGAGCTGCTGCTCGCGCCTTCGACCACGCACGAGGAAGGCGAGGCATCCAAATTAGGCAACAGCTCGTCCGTGCGCGCGCGACAGTGCAGTGAGGAGACCATCCTTTCGAGCGAGCAGCCGGGCAATCTTTTCCCACAGCCATCGTTTGCGTCGGAGACGAGTGACTACAGCCATCAAGTGCCCGACGAGCGTGCCTCCACAACGGCGCCCGGTGAGCGGGTGCCTCTATGGATGCTCTCAGCCTCGCACAAGTCCATGCAGGTGCGAGATGTCGATCTGAGATGTCGATCTGAGATGTCGATCTGAGATGTCGATCTTAGATGACGACCTGATATGACGATCTGAGATGACGATCTGAGGGCCTTGGATCGCTAGAGTTTCGTCGATCTGAGATCGATCTGAGGGTTATGGATCGCCCGAGTTTCCCTTGAGGCACCATGATGCGACACCGAGATTGACACCGAGATTGACACCGAGATTGACACCGAGATTGACACCGAGATTGACACCGAGATTGACACCGAGATTGACACCGAGATTGCCACCGAGATTGCCATCATCAGAGGCACCATGATGCCACACCTTGATCGCCTCCGATGGCCTGTGATTGCCATTGAGGCACCTTGATTGCCACGGATGGACATGAGACGTAACGACTTTCCTCATGATTGCCACTGATTGATGTGAGACGTCACGACTCTCCTCATGATTGCCACGGATGGACATGAGACGTAACGACTCTCCTCATGATTGCCACTGATTGATGTGAGACGTAACGACTCTCCTCATGATTGCGACTGATGGACATGAGGCGTAACGACTCGCTCCTCATTGTCCCTCGCGCCCGGCACAGCGCGTGATGGTGGCTGTGGCCGACTACCGAGCGCAGGCGAAGGCAGCGCGAGAGTTCTACCGAAGTGCGAGCCATAAGGAGCAACCCTCAGTGCCGTTGTCCCCGGGTGGCTCTGCATGCAAGTGCTCACCACGGCGCCACCCCTCCCCACAGGTGCGAGCCACGAGGAGCAACCCTCAGTGCCCTTGTCCCCTAGTGGCTTCGTGGCGCCGCCCCCACTCCTATCCTTAACCGACCGCTCGAGGGGCTCGTCGTCCTCCCGCACCTGTGGGGAAAAGGGCTCGTCGTCCTCCCGCTCGTGCCGGCTTGGCGAACGTCGAGACTCGCGCGAGTCCTCTGACCCGTCGGAGCCTACGTCGTTTTGAACTCAAGGACATAAACAAGGACAAGCGAAACTGCCGAACGGGTGTCGGAATAACAGCGAATTGTACCGGTACAGTGTTGCCGGTTCATGATTAAGGATTCGAACCGACGCGGCCTTTATTTGACGACCTCCGATCGATAGAGACTGCTCCAGAGAGTGCGCGCGTGCCGGCGTCTCTAGAGCGTGAAGTACAATTAGAGGCCGAGGAGCCCCCCCGGGCCCCGGGCGGGCGTGCCGAGTTTGTCCCACCGTCGCGAGCGGCGCGCGCCACGTGCATTGATCGAGGCTCCCTGCGATGCTGACGAGGTCCTCTTTTACCCTCTCCCCTCTCAACTATGCGGGGGCCGCTCACCCGAGGCATTCCGGAAACGCCGCGATCAGTCGAGATCGAGGCCTGGATGCAACGCCCTTGGGCCTAGGGACGAGCCCCTTTTCATGGACCTGTGGACGTGGTCGCTTCGGGAGGCGGCCAGGGGGTCGGGAGTGCAGCGCCCCGCCCCGCACCACTCAGAACACGTGCCTCCCCCTCTCGAGCCGCATGCCCCTTCTTCCCCCCTCTCCTCTCAACCACGCGGGGGCCGCTCACACGAGGCATTCCGGAAACGCCGCGCTTGCCGAACGTGGCCCCACATGTATGTGCGTGCGGCGGGCGCCCTCTCGTGCGAGGCCGTGTGGCCGTGTGTGGCGCCACCGGGGAGCGCGTGCTCGCGACGCCTGTGTCTCGCCGTCCGTTAGAGTGACCGAGCCCACGCCGCCGCGCAGGGCAACCCCGATGAGTGGATCGCGGCTGATGCCTCCGGGGCATCGCACGGCGCGCGGCGCGCACACGCCAGAGAGATGTGGGGCCTGCTGGTCTTCCACGCAGCGCGCTCCAGTGCCGGCCTATGCGCGGGTGACTTGAGTGTGCGAGCTGAAGGCCCATGGGTCGACGACGGTCGCTGATGGGATCGTGATCGACGAAAGCGAGGTGCAGTCGTAAAAGGCGTACCCACCAATCTGCATCACCGATTCGGGGATCGTGATCGACGCGAGCGAGGTGCAGCCGCGAAAGGCTTGCTCACCAATCTGCGTCACCGACGCGGGGAGCGTGATCGACGCGAGCGAGGTGCAGCCGAGAAAGGCTAGCTCACCAATCTGCGTCACCGACACAGGGAGCGTGATCGACGCGAGCGAGGTGCAGCCGTAAAAGGCGTACCCACCAATTTGCGTCACTGACTCGGGGATCGTGATCGACGCGAGCGAGGTGCAGCCCTGAAAGGCAGCCACACCA
>PJAB01001966.1:0-11223 GCA_002887195.1 Chrysochromulina parva | reverse complement strand
AGCCTCCACCTTCTTAGACTCGGCCGCGCCCTTGGCGGCCTTCTTCGCCAACTCCTCCTCGTGCTTGGCAGCCGCCAGCTCCTGCTCCGCCGCAATCTTGGCTGCGAGCACCTCCGACTCGACCTGCAGGCGCTGCTTAGCGGCCTCCACCTTTTGGGACTCCTTGGCGCCCTTCTTCGCCACCTTGGCCACCTCCTGCTGGTGCTTGAAGGAGGCGAGCGCCTCTGTAGCGTACTGCTTGCATGCCAGAACGTCCTGCGCGTCGTATAGGGCCGCAACCGCTGAGGCCACCTTGTTCACCTCGACCGTGGCCTTGATGCGCGCCTCCTCAACTTTCTCCTCGTGGCGCTCGCTGGCCGCCGCAAGCGACTTCTCGACCATATCGCGTTTCTCCTGAAGCACCGTGGCCGTCTTCTCGTCGAGCGCCAAGCGCTTCGCGGTGACATTGTCGTTGTGGGCCTTGGCGGCGTTGGAAACGTTTTCGATGTTCTCGGCAGCGCGGAGGGCGGCGGACTTCAGGCTGGCGTCGACCTTCTCGGCTATCTCGGGGCCACGCTGCGCGGGCGAGCGGACGCTGAGGCGCTCGATGATCGAAGACATCTTTTTGGTCTGACAAAAGCGCTCGCAAAATGGCAAAAAACCGAAAACAGAAAAGCCAGTCTCCAGGGCCAGCCTATTACATGTACATGTACCCGCTCACACGTAAAGGAATTGGCAGTCAAGTCGAGAAATACTGCTATTCATGGATCGTGTTCGAGTTGTCAAAGGAACTTTTTGGGGCGCGCAGTTCGGTCTCACGTCCACCTCACGACCTCTGTTTGATTTACCATTTGATGTGTGCGGGGCCGTGAGAGGTATCCGGATTATATCTGGCCGGGGCGACGCTCGGCGCGCGAGCGCGAGATGGCGACGACAATCACCACGACGTCGATGCGCGCTTGAGCACGGGCGGCTTCGGCGTGCCGCTGTCGGCGCCGCCCGCCTCGGCCTCGAGCGCGTCTGGTCCTCTCGCGGAGGCTCGCGACGGCGCGGGTGAGCCGCCAAACGAGAGCCACGAGCTCCGCCGTGGCGAGTCGGGGGTGCCGAGAGGGGCCTCGCTCGCCTGCCGCTGCAGCTGCTTCGCCTTGCCCGCCCCGACCCACACGCGAATCTCGGAGCATTTGGTGCGGGCGAACGCAAAGGCGGCCGCCTCGTCGCCAAAGCAGCCGTTGGGTTGGGGTGGTTGCGTGAGGAGCAGGACGAAATTGACGACACTGCGAACGATGGGGGAGGAGAGGATGATGGCGACACCCTGCAGCTGCACGTCGAGCAGCGGTGCATTCTTTCCTATCCAATCGAGAGCAATCCCGATCTGCTTGCGGCTCGGGATGGGCGCCGTGCGAAGGTCATACGCGATCGTGAGCGGATGGCCGCGCGCGAGCGCCATGTCCAGGGTGGCGAGTACCTGCGCGATGCCCTCCTCGTCGATCTTGCCCATGCGCGTCTTGATGAGCAGCCGCGGCACCGCGAGCTCCTCAAACTGCTCAAGCGTTACCGTGGCGAAGGGCGTCTCGACCGGCCCAATCAGCCTGAGCGGCACCGATCGGCTGTCGCTATATGTGCTGCTCGATACGCTGCTCGTGCTGGAGGTGGCTCTTTCTATCGCCGGGATCGACAACCAGGGGAGCACCTGGGACTCCAGCTCCGGCACCACGGCTGGCGCCGGCGTCGAAGCCGACGCGGAGGACGCTGGCAGCGGTGTTGTGGGCTCCCGGAGAGGAGTGGACGGCGCTGGCGGCGGAAAAGAGCCACTGGTTGCAGACGGTGACGAGGAGCAGCCACCAACTCCGGCTGTCGTGGCCGCTGCGCACGAGCGAGCGGGAGCGGCAATTCGTTGAGGAACGCCACGGGTAGGCGTTGCGGGGGATGCTATACTGCCGCCTGAAGAGGCGAATGGCCACTTCGACTCCTTGCGGCGGCGCCCGATGAAGTCCGTGTCGGGCTTGGGGGCTAGTGGCGCGGGGCTCGGCTTGGAGCGGAAGGGGACTGGGACCGGTGTCGGCGGCGGCCTCGGTCCGAAGCATTTCATGTTTCTTCCGATGCATTGCATGTTCCGCCGCGCGCCGCAACCTCAAACGCTGCTCAAGACGACGCGTTTTCAAAAGCGAAGGGTTCAGGTCCTCTGCTAAGGAGTCCACGACCAGACCTGGACCCCTAAGCGCAGGACCTCGACCACGTTGCTCCGCATGAAACGCCCAAAACTACGCCGTTCGATTCGTTTCGTGCGTAGCTTCAAAGCGTTGCGGAGCGCTCGATCGCGGAAAAAAAACGCCAACGATATGGATGCTCTGTCGACTGGCCAAGCCGCACTGAGCAAGCGCCCATGGACCGAGGAGGAGGACGCCGCGCTCACCGCCGCGGTGAACAAGTACGGCGCCTCGCGCTGGAGCATGATCGCCACCCAGGTCGCCACTGGCCGCATCGGCAAGCAGTGCCGTGAGCGCTGGAACAACCATCTGTGCCCTGAGGTGAAGAAGTGCGAGTGGTCGGAGGAGGAGGACCGCGCCATCATGCAGGGCGTCGCTCTTCTTGGCACGCGCTGGTGCGAGATCATCAAGGCGCCCGAGCTCTGCGGCCGCACGGACAACTCGATCAAGAATCGGTGGTTTGCACTCGACCGCAAGAGGAAAGCCAAGATGGCGGGCGGCACGAACCGGATGGGCCCGCGCAAGTCGACCGAACCATCGAGCACCGAGACCATGCCGCCTCGGTCCGACGCCAACATCGTCGCCATCGCGACCGAACTCGCCTTCACGACTGACGAGTACGACCGTGACTGTCTCATCGAGAAGCTCACCGCCGCGCTCCGGGTCAAGGAGAAGGAGGATCAGGCGAAGGCGCTCGCGGAGCGCGCGACTGCTACACCGGGTGCCGCCATCATCTCGAACGTCCTCTCCGCGGAGGAGCTCATCGACGCCCCGGACGACCTGTTCGAGCGCCTCGACCTCGAGTTGCAGCCCGAGCTCCGGCCCGCCGAGTTCAACTCGATTGCAATCTCCGAGATCGCCATCTCGCTCTCGGAGAGCCTGTGCCTCCCGATGGCCAAGCCAGCCGTGCGCCGCGTCGTGTCCTCAGAAGGAGGCGCCTCCGACCGCGCGTCCGACGACGAGGACACCAGCGAGGCTACAAGTGTCCATGACCACGAGAGCGTGCGTGGAAGCCGCAGCTGCGGTGGCAGCTTGGGCAGCAACCTCCATGATGATGAGTCGATGCCCGACCTGATCGGCTCGTCATCGGCGGGCAGCTCGCCGCGCTCGTCGCCCATGCACTCGCCGACAACCTCGCCAAGGACGGCAGCAGTGATGGCGTCGCCTCGGTGCGACCAAAAGCCAACTGACAGAGCGACTGACAGAGCGACGCCTGCGTTCGGGCGCAAGTTGAGCGTCATGGCTGTGCCCACGTCGCCGCTGACTGGCGCTTCGCCCCGTCGCGCCGCACTCGCCGACGTGAGCGCCGCGTGCCTAGGCGGACGCCACGCTTACAAGGCCTTCCTCGCGCCCCTGAGCCTACCGGTCGTCGAGATCGGCGAGCTCGACTCTCCGAAGCGGCTTCGCACCACTCCTGGCGGCGGCTACGCTCGAGTGTTTACGCCGCAGGGCTCGCTCGACTCGGCGACACGCCGCAGCGATCGTGCTCCCTCGCGCCTCGGCGGCAGCCCGTTGAGCACCTCTGCTGGTGAGGCGGCGGCGGCGGCGGTGGCGGCGGTAGCGGCGGCGGCGGCGGCGGTGGCGGCGGCCTCGCCTCTTGGCTCAGGAGGGTTCAGGGGGTGGCACGTCAAGACTGGGACCAAAGAGCCCAGCATGGCGCGTCACGCCGCGGCGCCGTTCTCGGAGTCGATCTCGGAGGAGCTCTCGGAGGTGTTCTCGGAGGAGCGTATCACCCTTGACGATTTCCTCAATCTCCTTGGCGAGGAGCTCATGCTCCCTGTGGAGGAGGATTCCTTCGCACCGAGGAGCTGCGCGATGCAGATGCGCACGGCCGGTGGCGAGTGCGGGACCGAAGAGCCCGCCAGTGCCGCCAACCAGCGCCGCAGCAAGCGCTGCCTGGCCTGATCGCCCACGGGCCGGATCAGTTCCACCCAGATGGCTGCGCATGCATTTCGCATTGCGCATGCATTTCGCAATACGCATGCATTACGCATGCACCGATCGAGCGGAGGAGAGCATGTGTGCCGATCATGTGCGCCTTAGCAGGCGCTGAGCCACCCCAGCATCAGGCCCGCGGAGAGGTCGCCGGCGGGTGTGACCTGAGATGTGAGATACAACGATGAACTGAGATGATGGGCAGAGATCGAGATGTCAGATGAGCGTGTTGAGATGTGCATATGGTACCCGCGTGTCGGCGACGCGCGAGGGCGCTGAGCGAATCGATGAATCATGCGAATTGCGAAAGTCGTGGTCGAGATGCTTTTACTTCAAGGTTCCACAACGTGCCGATCATTCCAACATTCGGTTCGGCGCGCGGCGCCACCGGCACCGCGGCCCGCGCCGCATGCCGCGCCGCCGCCGCGGCACGGTCGACGGTGCGTCGGACATCACCGATCAACAGATTGGAAGTGCGGTGATTGCGCAATTTTCATGTAAAATACTACCCTTCTTCCCGCGCGCGCTGCGCCTCGCCGCCGCTCGGCCATGAGCCGCGGTGAGCCGAGCGTGAGCGCGGTTTCATGGTTTTGGCGCGCACGGGGGCGCGCCACGCTCGCCGTTGGCCTCTAGCGCCTCGCCCCGCCCGCAAAAAGCCGCCTCGTCGTGAGGGTCATCAAACGGCAACTCCGTACCGCCCGGACAGCTACCAGCAGCTACGAGCCGGGCCGTGCTGGTGCGCAGCGTCGACGGCAACTGAGCCCGCGCCGTCAGGCGTATGAGCATGTGCGCCGAGGGACAGAGGGTGGCACGGTCCTCCCAGGCAGCGCCGATGGCGACAAAGGCGCTGCCCGCGAGGCGCAGGTCAATCTCGCGCCCGCGAGATACGGGCACGCTACTTGTACGGGGCGCCGCGAGGCGCACGCCTACAAAGAAGCAGCAGCCGTAGCCGGCACTGCTGTGGATGGTCTCGTCGCACCCAACGGCACCGCCCTCGGCGGCGTCCTCGGCGGCGAGCGTGCACATGGGCCACGTCAGCGGATGGACCCACTCGACTCCGGCAGTCCCTTCGAGTAAGAGGACGAGCCGGCGCAGCCGCGAACGCACGAAGGCACGCCAGTGGGCCAGTTCGGCCGCGCTCGCGGCGCTGAGCTGCACGGCCACGTAGTGGCCATACGCACCGAAAAAGTCGAGTGGCGCGAAGAGGGCGCCCCAGAGATCTCGATCTCGATCTCGATCTCGATCTCGATCCACAGGTGGATCCACTGGAGATCGAGATCGAGATCTCCGTGGATCCCAAGCGTCGGGCGCGCCGTGTTGAGCCTCGGACGCCTGCGCTGACAGGGAGCTGAGCCGCACCTCCGCCCGCCCGCACTCGTCCACATCGCCCCCCGCCTCGTGGGCTGGTGCCTCAGCGCCCGTAGCGCCCTCGGCAGCTGTAGCGGCTGTAGCGGCTGTAGCGGCTGTAGCGGCCGCGGCCAGCGTCGCGGCGGCAGCAGGAGCTGCGGCATCGACGGCGGCGGGGGTGCTCGGAGGACGCACGTGCATCGCGGCGCCGACCGCGGTGCTCACGAGATCGTAAGCTCGTTCTATCTCGGCCTTGAGCACCGCGAGCGTGGAGCGCGTCATGGAGTGCGTCGCGCACAGCCGCGGCCTGCACGGCGTGATCACGGGCAAGAGGTACCCTTTGTCCCTCGGACTCCAGTCAGCAATACGCAGGTGCGCTGGAGGTCCCTCCATCTCGGTGGCTGCATCGTTGGCTGCCTCGGCGGCGTCAGCGGCCTCGTCGAGCAGCACGGGGACCGCGTTCTCGCCGAAGCGCCACACGTGCCACGTCATGAAGAACTTGTGCAGCAGCGTCGATGGCGACGCGTTCGGGTGCAGCTGGCACACCCTCGCCGTCAGCAGTGCCCACCCGACTCCACCAGGGAAGCCGCTCGCATGTTGGTTGATGCCGCGCCGCTGCGCCCAGAGCTTGACCGCACGCAGCGTGGTCTGGAAGCGCGCCACGTGCGGCACGCGGCGCAAGATCGCCGCCGCCACGCGCGCGCCGTTGAGCGAGTGCACGTCCTTGTCCTCGATGCACTTCGAAAGCAGGCCGGCCGTGTCGGCCGTCAGGATGCAGCCATTCGGCCGCGGCAGCTGCGGCAGCTTGAGCCGTGCGAGCAGCAGGTCGACGGGCACGCCGCGCAGCGAAAACTTGACCACCGGCACGAACGCATCGGCCACCGAATGGATCGAGCCTGGCTCGACGCCGTCCGCAGCCTGCAGCCGACCGACGAATCCCTTGCCAGCATCAAAAAAGTGGGCGCGCTCCACAAAGTACGGCACGATGGCGACGAGGTCAATGTCCGCGCCAGCGCCGGGTACGCCGAGGGCACACGATCCGAGCGTGAGCACGACGCTGCCGGCGTCGCTCGCCTGCTGCTCGCTCAGCCCGTGCGTGATGCCGACAGCACGCACCCACTCACTCAGCAGCTGCTGCACCTGTGCACAAGCAGCACCGCGCGAGCTCACGAGCGCCGGATGGCCAGCGCCATGGCTGAAGAGCGCGGCCTCGAGCGCGACCGTACTCCGCAGGTCCTCGGACGTCGCGTGCGCTTCCGACACTGACGCCAAGCGGGGCTTCTTCGTGGGCAGCATTTTCTGACAACACCCTGAAGCGTGAATGTAAATAAAACCAGGAATTGTACCTCGTGGTATCTCGAATAGGACATCTCCATCGGAAGAGCTCACGTGGTGATTTCACCGTCCCGGCTGTTTTGTGTCTTACTCATCTGCATGTTAGCGTGCGGCCCAACAAAGGAAACTCCATGATTCATCTTATTCATCACGAGGGCTCTTTCTTCATCGGGCGAGGACTGAGGACCTTCGCGGTGCTACCATCGATTGGCAGTATTTCAAGCTTTGGCTGCTGACGCCCGGGGCGAGGGGGCTTCTCGCGGCCCGCTGCAGAAGGCTCGAGAAGAGCTGGTGAGCCACCTCGAGCTACAGCTGCGGGGTTTTCGAGCTCAGTCGCAGCTGGAGACCAAATTGGCGCGGTTTGTGGTGCCCTTGGTGACCTTGCAGAGCCTGGTGACCTTGGGCTTTGTGGAGACCCTGAAGAGCCTGGAGAGCCTGGCGACCTTGGACCTTGGAGACCACCATGGGGCGTATTATGGGGCGTGGTTTCCAAAGTAGCGACGCTCGCGTCCTTACCCGCGACCCCTCCATCCGATCCAGCTGACGGCTCGGCGGTGCTCTTCTTCCCGAAGCTCTCCAAGATCTTGAGCTTCCACGTGGTCTTCAGAAAGTCGGAGAGGCTCTGCTTGTCATCATCTTGTTGCGGCATGAGCAGCGTCTTCGCTGCTGGCATTTCGTTCGCAGACGGTGCAGACTGCTGCGGCATTGGCAGAGGTGCAGCAGCGGCATAATCGGGCTTCGTCGGTGTGGTGAAGGCAACGCCCACATCTGGGCATCGGCTACCCACACAGGTGGCGCGCTTGGACACCTTCGTTTCCGCTACCGCCGCCTGTGTGGTCGTCTCCGTTTCTGCCACTGCCGCCTGTACCATTGCTTCCGCCTCCGCCTCCGCTTCCACTTCCGCCTCAGCCTGCGCCTTTGCCTGCGCCGCCCATGCCGCCCAGGAAGATGAGGAGACGCCACCCATAAAGGTGACACCAGATGCCTGACCAGATGAGGCTTCGCTGGCGCAGCCCGAGGCCGTTGGCAGCTTTGAGGCCCAAGCCACACTCACGCTGTCGTCCGGCCCAATCTCGTCGTCATTCTCGAAGTCCGAGTCCGCGTGCACATCCGTATACAAATCTACCTCGTCCGTGGTCGCCTTCGTTGCTGCCATTGCAGCCTGTACCATCGCTTCCGCCGCCGCGTCCGCCGCCCGTGCCTCCTGCTCCTCCGTCTTCGCCTTCATCCTTGCGTGCGTGGAAATCAAGTTGGTACCAGAAGAGGCTTCGTTAATTGCTTCGTTGGCGTCGCCGGAGGCTGCTGGCAGCTTTGGGGCGCAAACCTCTGCCGCCTCTGCCGCCCCTGCCTCGGTCGCCTTCATTTCGGCTGATTCGATCGCCTCCGCCTTGGCCGTCTCTGCTATCTCGGCCGCCTCGACAGCCACAGGCCCCTCGGCCACCTGCTGCGCCTCCACAACCAGCGCCGAAGCCGAGACCGCCCTCAGCTCGACAACCTCTTCTTCAACCTCCTCCTCGGCCTCCGCCACGGCCTGCTGCATCACAGCATGCAGAGCGCCCTCTTCCAGCTGTGTGAGTCGGCGAATGCCTGGAGGGAATGGGGAGTCAGGCGCTTCATCTGCCAGCTCCCGCTCCGCCGCCGCCCCATGCTCCACCTCGCCCTTTGCCACCACTGCCACTTCGCATCCCAAAGCCTCCTCGTAGTTTGCCGCCTTCGTCGTCGTCCGCGCCGCCGCCAGTTCCGTCGCCTCGATTTCCGCAACGATTTCCGCCACCGCCGCCTGTGTGCTCGCCTCCATGTCGGCCACTGCCGCCTGTGTGCTCGCCTCCGCTTCCGCTTCCGCCGCCGCCTGCGCCGCGGTATGCGGCGGAAAAGGGGACGGCGGGGGGGGCGGCGTTCGCGGCGACGGCGACGGCGGCGGCGATGATGGCGGAGGGGGCGGCGGCGGCGGCGGCGGCCGCGGTGATAGCGGAGGGGGCGTCGTCGTCGGCGGCGGCGACGCTGTGAGGCGGGTCAGTGTTGAGATGTGGACCGCCGACCCTGCCTCCGCCTTCGCCTTCGCCTTCGCCCCTGCAAGCTTCTGCAGCACCTGCTTCAGGAGCTCCTTACGCTTCAATCGCGAGAGTAGGTCGCGCTCACCCTTGGGCGGCTCCTTGGCCGACAGCTCCTGCTTTGCGCGCTCGTAGTACTCAAATGCCTGCTGCAGGTTGCCGAGCTTATCATGCACGAAGGCAATGTTGCTGTAGCACCGAACGCACTCAGTCTTCGACGGCGGCAGGTATCGTTGATTGACCAAGAGCGAGTGCTCGAGTAGCGAAAGCGCCTCCGTGAACGCGCCACTCTTGAGCTTTACGAGCCCCTCGGTGAAGAGCGACGATGCGATGTGCAGGGCTTCGGACACTTGCTTCGCCGTGGGGGTGGGTGGGGGCGGCTTTTTCGTGCTGCTCGTTGGTGAGCTTCCTTGTTGCGGCTTGGGCGAGTCCATGCTGCTCGCCTCCTCTGCAGCCGCGCGGCGAGACGGTCCTCTCATGCTGTAATTATTTGTCTCAAAGCAGGCACGAGAGGGGCAACGAACGACGCGTCGAAACATAGTTCAGTCTGCATGCATCCGAGTCGTACACAAAGCCTCCCTTGGGGGGGGGGCTTTTCAGTGTGTTCACAAATTATTCAAGATCGCTTCAAGTAATCTTCAAGGAAAGTACGACGCGTGCACTGTGACGCGACGCGACGTCGTCACCTGAGTGTGCGCGCCTGCACAGACGAACGCGATCGGAGGTTCAAGCATCGCCTTCCTCATCTTCCTTGTCGTCCTTCGCCGCGACGCCCGCAGCCTTGCGCACGAGCACGGCGCGCAGCTCTGCGCCCACCCATCCGGGCTTGAGGCTGGTGCCGAGCTTTCGTGAAGTGATCGTGATCTCGTTAGTCGGGCTGAACTTCAAGCTCACTGCGAGTTGCCTGAACTTCTTGCCGTCAAAGAGATGCCCGAAGCCCAGATCGGTGCAAACGGCCTTGTTCAGTAAGACCCGGCGGGTGTTCGGTTGGTGCGCCTGAAACGAGATCTCGAGATCGGGCGAGGAGATGAGCGGTAACTGCGCGCGGCTGTCGCCCGCCGGAAGCACGAGCTCGAGGCGCACCACGTCGCCCTCAGTTTGCCGACCACCTTTGCCGCGCGCGATCGCGTCGTCTGCCGCCTTCTCGCGCATCGCCTTGATGGCGAGCTCGAGCGCCTCGGGGGTCCCCGTCCACGTCGCGCGCAGCTTGGCGACGCGCACGTCGATCTCGCCGCGCGCGATCGCGTCGTCTGCCGCCTTCTCGCGCATCACCTTGATGGCGAGCTCGAGCGCCTCGGGGGTCCCCGTCCACGTCGCGCGCAGCTTGGCGACGCGCACGTCGATCTGCGCGTTCTCGCCGCGCGCGATCGCGTCGTCTGCCGCCATCTTGCGCATCGCCTCGACGGCGAGCTCGAGCGCCTCGGGGGTCCCCGTCCACGTCGCGCGCAGCTGGGCGACGCGCACGTCGATCTGCGCGTTCTGGCCGCCGAGCAGGCCGCCGAGCTTCCCGCCCCACACCTGCGGCCTCGCCTCGTGCATCATGACGATTTCGTGCGCCTGCACGAAGGCGTCGAGCGCCGGCTCGAGCGCGGGGTCGGCGTCCATCGCGGCCGCACAGTCCGCCGCAATCAACGGCGCGAACTCGGCCTCGAGCATCGTGCGGCGCTCGCCGCACCGCGCCACGACCGCCTCCACCGCCGTCACTGCGCGCGGGCCGGATGCGTGCGCGAGCTGTGCGAGCGTCGCCCTAGCCGCCTCGAGCGCGGCGCTCAGCTCACGCACCTGCTCCTTGCGCTCCTGCGTGCTCACGGGCGGCGTGCGCGGCGTCGGGTAGCCAAAGCGACCATCGCGCTCGCCCTTGGGCAACAGGCCTTTCACGTCCACTCCGATGGCGGCGGCGACAACCGGGCCCCAGCACTCGCGGCCAAAGAGGCGCGCGAGCGTGCCGTCGGGCTGCACGATCCAGACCGTGTATCCAAGCGCGCCCGGCAAGAGCTTGGGTCCGTCGGCGTCACCCCACCGGGCGACATAGGTTTTGGCGTACGCCACGCCCCCGTCCGCGAGATCGGCGGCCGAGACGTCGGGCGCTTGCACGCGCAGCTTGGCGATGGCGAGGATCAGCTCGGTCCGCGTGTGGAAGCGGTAGCGGCCGCTGCCGCCCTCCTCGCCCGGCGCGTTCGCCACCTCGAGCACGAGCGCGTGCGCGCCAAGCGCGGCGCTCAGCTTGCCGCCCTGCACTTCGAAGAGCGTGCCAGCGTGGCGCCGGCGCAGCTTCTCGCTCTGCTGGAAGTACCGCGCGTAGAGACGCTCGGTCTGCATCGTCGCGTAGCCGCCCGACATCACGTTGATGGCGAGCAGGAGGCCGTAGT
>PJAB01001965.1:0-11225 GCA_002887195.1 Chrysochromulina parva | reverse complement strand
GAGGGAGGCGAGGCACTTCTCTGGAGCCGCCGGAGAGCCCGCGGGCGCGGAAAAAGCGGACGTCGCCATTGCTGGGGTCGCCGAAGAGGACTGCTCGCCCCTCCCTCTCCCAGCCCCTTGTTGAGGTCCGTGTGAAAATGGGTATCGATTCTTACGTTACATGGGACGAGCTCAACTTCGAAACTAGTGGGGGTTGTGCTTGGTCATCAACGTCGACCGTTTTTCGATCCTAAGAGCTCTGGATGTGTGTGAGGCGGCCGGGTCGCGCGCTGCGTGCCGACTGCCTTACTCGTTACGGGACGAATTCAGGGGTGGTGTTAAAAAACACCGGGGTTGGTTTTGAAGTGCGCGGAGATATTTAATCCGACGCCTTCTTGGACTTTTTCGGGAGCAGGACCGAGTGGATGTTCGGGAGAACACCGCCGGCCGCGACCGTCACGCCCGACAGGAACTTGTTGAGCTCCTCGTCGTTGCGGACCGCCAGGGTGATGTGGCGGGGGATGATGCGCGACTTCTTGTTGTCGCGGGCGGCGTTGCCGGCGAGCTCGAGGACCTCAGCGGCCATGTACTCGAGGACAGCCGCGAGGTACACGGGGGCGCCAGCGCCGATGCGCGACGCGTACTTGCCGAGCTTCATGTGGCGGTGAACGCGGCCCACCGGGAACTGGAGGCCGGCCTTGGCCGAGCGCGACGTCGCCTTCTTCTTGGATCCACCGCGGCCACCTTTCACCATTTTTGATTTGAGTTGCTTTGATTGCTGTTTCAATCTATCCACTGAGGAAGCTAACCCCATTTGTCTGGTCGGGAACCGAGTGCGGCTGGCTCGGCGTCCCTCCTCCTCTTTGCCCCCCAGACGCCATTGGAGCAACCCGCGCCTTCCATCGAGGGTCTTGCAAGGAGTGAATGGCCCAGCGCTGATCGGGTCCACGAGTCCACCACGGACACATGGAACGCCCCGGACGCAAGCGTCCATACTCAGGAACACTTCTCGATCCTGCGCTCGTCTGCCTCCGCTCTCAAGCGTGCCTTCACTGACGCAGGTCATTTCAGCATCATGCTCGCGCGCGCGTGCGAGCGATTGGCTCCGGCTACGGCAGCTGCTCCCCATGACCTTGGCGTGACGCAGGGAGCTGTCCAACGCCCCCGAGCACAACCAAATCTTCCATCGCATGCGCAGCTCACCATTCGGAAGCTGCACGTGCATTTGCGCAAATCACAAAGCGCGTGGCGGCGACGCACAAGGCTGGCGAGTAGCATGGTACGCGACCGGCGCGTTTTCTGCCCTTGCCATCGCACCCGCATCCGGCAGAGCGGTCATGCCTTTGGCACATCGGGTACGTGTTTGAGTGTGACGTGGGAGTCATGTGACGTGACCTCAGAATCGGTGGACCTGAGTTGAGCATATTTTTCTGACACTCGCAGTGTGCCATGTAACGCTCCAGTCTCAAAACAATGACAACGCACACACCGCCCGCACCCACTGTTCTAGAGAAGTAACCATGGTGCATGGAATAGCGCGCCGGAGTATACTCGCGCTATTATCATTGCCGCAACGCCCCGCATGATGTGCCCGCGCGTCCCACCGAAGGCGTGCGCGCGGACGGCCACCGCCGCCCGCCTCGCACCTTGCGCCGCCAACGCCGCGGCCGCCCGCCTCGCGCCGCCACACTCAATAGAGCTGGTTCCAGTGGCCCTGCTTGATGATGGCGACCGAGCGACCCTCCATAGGCCGGACGGTCTTGTAGTAGCATTCGGCCTCGTGGCGACCATTGTCCGAGATATTGCCCGTGAGCGACTCGTGCGAAAACGCCTCTGCAATAAGCGAGTCCTTGCACCCGAACTTGGAGCGCTGCGGCGCCGTCGCTGCCAGCGTCTTCATTGAGAGCCCCAGGTCCCCAGGCTTGAAGCCGCTCGTGGCCATCACGTTGACGCGGCCTGTGGTAGTGGCCAACTCGTTGCGAACGGGTCCGACGTCGTTGATAGCCGTCTGCGGGCGGTAGCCCGCGTACCCGGGCAGCTGGTGCGCGTACTGGAAGAGCGTCTGCAGCTCAAAATTTTTGGTGCCCTCGCGCGGCTGCTTACACAGTCCCTGATGCGACGCGTGCGGGTTGCGCCCTGTCTCGGGGACGAAGCCCGAGTAGCCAGGCGGATGATATGTGGCCTTGGAGGTGCCCTGGAAGTACTCCGCCGTGGACGCCGTGAAGTTGATCTGCGTAGGATCCGCCGGCAGCTTCGAGCGCGGGTCGACGCCATACGCGCCGTACGCCTCGCGGTAGCTCGTCTTGAGCTCCGGCTCCCGCAGCGCGACGCCGCTGAACTGGCGGTTGGCGCGCACCTTGGGCTCGGGCCCGGGCGGCAGCACCTTCTTAACCGCCATCAGCAAGTTGCCCTCCTCGCTCTTCTGCATGTACTCGGTCGTGTAGAATGGGCTCGGCTCTTTCAGGTTCACGGTGCCGGGTGGGCGCAGCATCCCGGTGGCCGTCACGTCGGACGGGTAGTCCTGCTGCTGCAGGTGCGCGCCTTGATTGTACGCGCCATTGAAGGTCGAATCGTGGAAGAAGCGCCTGTCCATCGTGTCCGGCGGCCGCCGGATGTACGGCGGGTCGCCAATTGGGCGTGCCGCCTTTGAGTCCCAGAGCGGGTTGGGAGCGGTACCCTCAGCAAACTGCGCGGGCGAGAGCTGGAAATCGATGGAGAAGGACGAGAGCGGCTTCTTGATCGTGCCGCCGTCGCCGTGAGAACCGTATCCACGGTCCGTCTTCGCGCGCGCAGCACAGCCTGTCTTGGTGGGGATATCGATGTTCTCCTCCATCGGCACCATCCCGGTGTAGCCCGGCACGCCGACGCCCAGCCGGTAGCAGATGAACGACTTGTTGGCCGCCGTGTTGCCATTGTGGAAGGTGTCGCCCAGCGGCCGCGCCGCTTGCCCGGCCGCGTCAGTGGACATGGCGCTGCCGCTCAGGGGAGGGGTTGACACACGAGCACAGAACTGACACGGATGTTTGCCAACACGGCGTTTTTTTGTCACGGGACGTCGGGTGCCCTTTACCTTTCAAGCATGAGATCCTTTGAGAAACAACTCCGCGTGTCCGGAGCCGCCATGATCTCCTGAAATCCTTCTCACTCTACACTCTTGCCTCGGATATTGTACCGGCGCGCGGTCATTCGAGTCCTCTGGTGATAAAAGCATATCATGAGGAGACTAGCCATCCTCGAATGGTAGTTAGAGCCCGCCCCTGGAACGTCTCGCTGCTGGCGACGATGCCCACGAAGACGGACAGCACTAAGAAAAAAGCACAGAGGCACAGATGCACGGTCCCGAGGCGGTTGACCTTGCGGGCCAGCATCGCATCGGGGTCCTCGTCGACCAAGTAGCCGTTTGGGTTCAGCACGTGCTCCTGCATCGCCTTGGTCGCGTACTGCCGCTGCGAGTAGCGGCCGCGCACGCCAGCGTCACGCTGCAGCGCATCGAAGAAGACGAGCGCGTCACCGTCATGAGCACGGATGGCCGCAGCAGTGTTGAGTGCGCCGCTCGTGAGCAGCCAAAGCTTGTGCTCGGTCGACTTCTCGTTGCCCGTGGACGAGCCGAGCGCGTGCCGTGCGAGCCGCGCGAGCGCGGCCACGCCCTCCGCCGTGACGGCAAACGGCCGACGCCGCACAAACGCGCAAACCTCAAGCGCCTTGGACGCATTGTCTGGGCTGAAGTTTTTACCCGTGTGTTGCGCGGCGACGAACTCGAGGACATCGACCAGCTGTTCCTCGCGGAGCTTGGGCAGCGCCTCGAAGACGCACTTGGCGCAAGCCTGCATTACGGCCGCTTCGGCATTGGCGGCAGGTGCAGTGGCGGAAGTCGCAGCAGCGGGTGGCTTCGATGAGTGATCGGGAGGCGGTGCGCCGCTGCACCCGCTGCCACCGCCGAGGCCACGCCGCTCGCGGTCGGTCATGCAAGGTGTCGTGGCCGTCGCGCTTCCGCCGAGGGTGAGCGTCGCCATCGTTCACACGGCTCCTCCAAGGACGAACCCACAACTGGTGCTCCATGCAGGTCGACCTCAATCCGCCGAAGAAGGTGAAAGCTTCGGACACCGACGTCGTGTTCGAAGGCGCGATCGTCTCCATCGACGCTGACAACTATGTGGTCGATACATCCTTTGACGATGCGTCCGCCGGTGGCGTGCCCACTGACACGACTGCCGAGGACATCCTCGCCGCCTTTGCAACCTCGATGAGGGCTTTTGCGCGCTCGCAGCAGGGCGTGAACGCCGCGTGCAGCATGCGCTCGTTGATGGGGGTCCTGCACTTTGACGCTTTCGCCAGTGAAGCCACGGTGTTCGACGCACTCATGGCTCTCAACTCGCTGCTCTATCGCAATGCCGCTAATGTCGAAGCTGCCCATGATGCGGGCGCGGTCGCGCTCATCGTGAGCCTGGTACGGCGCGACACGGCTGCGAGCGAGCATGACCTGCAGCGTTCACGAGAGCTCACACGCGCAGCGTTGCAGGCGCTGCTGCTCTTGAGCCAGGGTGACCCATCGCGCGCGCGCCGAGTGCAGCTTGGTGGCGCGGTGAGTGCGCTCGTTTCCGGCGCGTTCGCGCGCACCGAGACCGACCCGGAGGCTGCGTACTGGGGCGCCAAAGTGCTCGAGCGTATCAGCAGCGCTGGACCCGAATGCATGCAGTCAATTGCGCTCGCCGACGGCGCCATCGGCGCACTCCTGGCTGTGCTCGAATGCGGGTACTCACCAGGCACCCCCTTTACAGATGACCCACCCCCTTTGAACGTGAGCGCCGACGCTAGTGAGAGCACCGTATCGCCCGCGGCCGAAGCCTCGATGCGGCGGTTGCTACTCAAGCCGACGGGCGCGCATCGGCAGGCGGCGGCAGCGGCGGCGATGGCCCTATGCGCCCTCCTCCATGCACCCGAAACATCGAGCGCGGTGGTCAAGGCGGTCGAGGCGGTCGCGGCGCTTCACGGCCAGGCGCCACGCATCGGTCACGCGATCAAGGCCGCCTCCTCGGCGCTTCTCGCATTGATCCATCGGCATTCGATCGCGAGGCTTCGTGCGGCGTTGGCACCGGTTATGGAGGGTGCCACTGGAGCGCCGGGAGAGAGCGCGCGGCTTCTGGCCGATGCTTGCACTTTCGCGCGCACCATGCTCGTGCCCGAGAAGACTATCGGCCAAGCACGCGCCACCTTCAAGCGCCGCCAGCAAGAGGTCGACCAGGGCGCGGAGGACCGCAAGCGCAATCCGTGCAAGTATTCGGAGGCGCCAGCGGCAGCATCGCCGCGTACGCCGCGTACGCCACCGGCGGTGTCTCCCCGAGGGAAGCCGGCGACCACTGGGGGTCGCATCAGCACAGGGTCAACGACGCCGCGTGCGGCGGCCCCGTCCACGACGACCCGCGCGGCGGCCCCGGCTGCATTGGCGCCGGCGCCATTGCCGTCACCCGACGGCGCCACTCGACGACGCTCGTCCGGTGCGCTGCCGCCGCCGCCGCCGCTCTCGCTGCCCTCGCCGGGTGGCGGGTCGTGGGCGCACAGCACGACGGCGCAGAGCTCCTCCACAACCACCCAGCAGGCCGAGGCTGCCATCGACTCGCACCTCGGTGCGGCGCGCGCGGTGCTGTACGAAGCGATGGCGCAGCTCAAGGCGGAGCACGAGGCGCAGCTCGCGCGCTCCCAGCAGGAGATCCGGAATCTGCGTGTCGAGCTGCAGTCCGTGAGGCAGGCCGAGGCGGCGCTCCAGGCAAAGCTCGCGACCATCTCACGCAGTGTAACGCTCGCAACACGGCCGCATTGAGCTCAGCAGCACGAATCAACCGAACGGTGAGCTCCTGAGGCCCATGGTTGAGTCAACCCCAATGTGAGCCATGTATACGTGAGCTCCCGGCGTTTATACATCGATAGCCATACGGATGATGTGTTCGGATCATTCGGTCATATAGGGCCGTCCCCGGCGGAAAGTGCTTTAGTTATCGAGTTTACACGTGCGCTGTTGGCGTGCGGTTGCCGTAAAACGAGCAAATACCCCGGTACCTCGTGGGTATCGCCGCCGGGGCCCGCCGCTCAGACGGAGCTCCGCCGTAACCGCGCCTGTCCGTTCCCGTCCGCTGGGACGTGTGTATACTATCGGCAACCGACAGCAGCTGCCGGTTTTTCAACCGAGTCGCTTCGCGCATCGCGGCAGCGCGGGCGGCCACCTGCATCCGCCGTGCCGCCCCCCCGGCCGGAGAGGAAAGTGGGTGCTCGAGCTATACACGCGGGACGGCGGGACCCATTACACCGACGACCAATCGCGCCCGCACTGCGCAGCCACGCCGACACCGGCCACCGCACATGCCCATGTGCTACATGCACGCCACCATGCACCATGCTGAGCATCATGCCCACCTAATCTACATGCGATGTGAGAGAGAAGGGCCATGTTCGGTGTGGCCAACGCGCCATGATTTCGGACGCGTACCAGTCCGCGTCTCCGCGACTCCGTGTCGAGACTCCGTGCTCGGATTCATGGATGTTACCTCATCGCATATTCCTCCTCGACTTCCATCATAGCCTTCTGCTGGACCTCCGCGATGCCCTCAGGCTCGATCAGCGGCCGCAGTGCAGCCACTCGCCGCGTAGCTTCCTCTGCTAGTCGTTGCGCAACTGCTGCCTCGGTCGCCGCGCTTTCAGCCGCCGCTTTTGCATCCGCGGCCGCCCGCTCGGCCGCCGTCGCCGCCGTCTCACGCGCCGTTTTGAGCTCTGCTTGTGCGGCGCGGAGCTGCCGCCCGAGTTCTTCGGCCTGCGCCTGGGCTGCCTGCGCTGCCTGGGTTGCCTGAGCTGCGCGCTCCGCTTGGACGGTTTGGGCAGCCTGGGCCTCTTCGGCCGCCTGCGCTGCTTCCCGTGCTGCTTGCGCCGCCTGGGCTAGTTGTGCCGCCTGGGCTGCCTCGGCTGCCTGCGCCGCCTGGGCCGCTCGGGCCGCCTGCGCCGCCTGGGCTGCCTGAGCTGCCTGGGCTGCTTGCACCTCCTGCGCCGCCGCCTGCGCTGCCTGCGCTGCCTGGGCTGCTTGTGCTGCTTCCTGCGCTGCTCTAGCTGCCTTGTCTGCTTGTGCCGCCGCCGTGCCGTCTTCCTCGGCCATGGCGACCATGAACTCTGCCTGGGCTGCTTGTACTGCTTCCTGCGCTGCTCTGGCTGGTTTGTCTGCTTGTGCCGCCGCTATGCCGTCTTCCTCGGCCATGGCGACCATGAACTCTGCCTGGGCTGCTTGTACTGCTTCCTGCGCAGCTCTGGCTGGTTTGTCTGCTTGTGCCGCCGCTATGCCGTCTTCCTCGGCCATGGCGACCATGAACTCGCCGAAATTGACCTCACCGTCCTTATCAATGTCTGCCGCCATCATCATTTCGTCGATGGTCTTGTCGTCGACATTCTCGTACGTGCTCCGGATGTACTCCTTGATCTCATCGGCGTTGATTTGGCCGCTCTTGTCGACGTCGATCTTGGCGAACACCACGGCTGTCGGCGCCCCAGCCACCTTTGGCTGCTCCGCTGCGGCTTCCATGGCCTCCTGCTCCTCAATGGACTCAATGACCTCGCGCGCCACCTCGCGCGCGTCCTCCGGTTGCAATGCCGCCTCAGCTACGAGCCACCCTTCCAGACGGGCGGCACTCTGCCTGAGCACTTCGGCGAGTTTGGCAGCCCCCTCTCTGGCCACACGGCTGACCGCTGGCGTGACGGTGCGGCTCGTTGTCTCCGCCGCGCTCCCCGCCACGCTCTCCAAAACCCTGCCACCCTGCTCGAGCGCCTGGCGCGTCTCGGACGGCACCACCTGCTCCCAGCTCCCGGCGCGTGCACGATCGAGGGAGCTCGCCACGCCGGCCGCCGCCTCGTCCACCCAGCTAGCGATGGCTCCCGCCACCCGCTCGGCCAGCTGCTCCGTTTCGGACATGGGTCCACCCACCGCGCCGCTCAGCGCATCGCCCTCCGCAACGGCAGTACCCTCCCCGAGGGCTGTGACGGCTGGTGCGTCCTCCGTCTTCAGACCCTGACCCGTCGCGTCTACCACTGGAGCGACCTTCGCCGGCAGCCCCGGAACCACCTTCGCTTCGGCTTCGATCTGCGCATTCCATGCGGCAATCCTTGCGCGTCGCTCCGCGGCGGTCTCCACTTCCTCCAAATCCGCCTGGAAGCATCCCACAGCGTCACACGGAGCTGTCTCGGGAGCTGGCTTCAAGGCCTCCACAGACGATCGGAGCTTCTCCTTCGCGGCCTCCAGCGTGTCCTCCAGATCAAACAGCCCCAGACCGCGCGTTTCCGCCAGCGAGGAGGCCAACTGCGTCAGAGGCATTGGCAGTGGCAGCCTCAGGAATGAAGACGACACGCCGAAGGTCGCCAGTACGCCCGCTGCCACAAAGCTCGCGAGCATCCTCTCCTGTTTGCTCAAGCTTTTGGCGTCTTGGTGCATGACCCATGGGTTCTGTGCCAAGGCCTGCACCTTTTGCGGAACTTGCTTCAGCTTCTGAGCGACCGCCAATGCAGCGAGGGATGGACTTTCGCCAACGGTCTCGATGGGCGTGAGCTTCTGTGCTCGTGCAAAGAGGCCATGGTCGGGCGGACACTCGAAGTAGCGCACGCCCTCCACAGTGCCGTCGTGTTTGCCCTTCGGCTCAAGCAGCGCGACGCCCACCCACACGCCCGGGTTGAAGGACGTCTCCCCGATGAAGCGCACGTAGCCCTCATCGCCGAGCTCAGTGAGCACGCGGTCGCCCACCGACACGGGTTTTCGTGCCTCGGACGTGGCGACGTCGACTGGCAGGGAGCTCCTGAGCGGCGAGGGCTTGGCGCCGTCGAGCCAGCCCAGGGGCTCCTTGGCGAGGTTGCCGAGGCCCTCGTAGAAGATGGTGGGAGCGTCACGCTTCTCCGCGGGCGACGCGAACTGGCACAGGCCAGAGCCCAGCGAAGGCGCGGTAGGCGCGTCGCTGTCTGCCACGAAGAGAGTTTCGTCCGCGGTCCGAAGCCCCCACGTGTCAAGAACGGTTGCGGGTGCGTTGGCACGTTGGCTGCTCACGCCAGATGACGCCTCTGGAGCCGGTCGTCGAATGGTGATTTGCGGCGGCATCTCCGAAGGTGCTGAGGCGGCAGGTGGTCGTGGAATGGTGATATGCGGCCCGGCTGTCGAGCTTGCGGAGGAGACGGCTGTCGGGGCATCCATGCTCATGGGAATGCCTACTTGCGGCACGGGGAAGACGAGGCCGGCGTCTGACGTCGCGCCTCGATCAGGCAGGCTCCGGAGCTTAGTAGGGAAGACGACGCCCGCGTCCAACCGGATCTTCTTCTGCTGCAGCTCGATCTCTGCCTCTGTCATCACATCATCCAACTGTGCCAGGCGGTCCAAGAGGCGTGCGAGCTCACTTTGCTCTTCAGCGGTCAGCCCGCCGGTTTCTGCCCGATACTTGAGCACGTCGAGCCCTTGCGCAACGCGCTCAGTAGCCTCTTTGATCATCTGTGGCGTCATCTTCGGATTGCTCATCAACCGCACGCACGAGCGAGGAGACAATCGGTTCGTCACAGAGCGGTACACAACATTCGGTGCTAGGGCCAGCACCAGCACATTCATGACCAACATGAGCACGTTCGAGAGGTGTCTTCGTTCAGAGTTTCTCCGATGAGGAGAGAAGAAAGAAGGCGCCCAGAGATAAAATCCCCGAGATCGAGACGTGCATTTCGTCCGCAAGTTGTATCGTCGACTTCACCCACGCGAACCACATACATGTACCGTATCAAAGGAAACAGAAAACCGCACTCAGAGGTCAACACAAGAGTACTCGACGGTGGACTCGCTGACGCCCGCCTAATGGCTAATCAAAATCATTTTTAAATGGTGAGCACGCGAAGCCCCATGGGACAGATAAAAGTTAGCAAGCACGCTGCTTCGAGCGCTGGCCGCTGCTCGTTTGTGAAACTCCCGGCGCGCAGTCGACGCGCAGCGTCAAACGCGTTACGATGTGGTCCCGCTAACTGTGACAGTGCTACGTGGTAAGATTGGCGTATAGGACAGCATGGCATGGTGCGAGCCCGCGCGAGTCAGCCCTCGAGACGCCAGGGCAGGTACGCGAACTCCCGGTGCGCCTCCAGCGGAAGCTGCAGCACCTCCTCGCCCATGCCTATCGAGTGCAGCCTCGTCGTGGCGCTCGAAGGTGCCCCTAAGCGCGCCGCGGCGGCGAGCGATGCAGCGGCGCTGAGGATGCGGCTGCCACCGCCACCGGCTGGGTACGGGTACGTGCCTTGGAAGGTAGTGCATGGCGCGTCAGTAGACCAGGCCGCGTTCGAGGCCACATCGAGCAGCGTGCGGGTCGCGAACGGCGCCGTGATGGGCGCCGCAGACCCCCCGGGCGCCCAGGCATTGCTCATCGGCGGTGGAGCGTACGCCTGCGGTGGTGGCGGCGACGCTGTGGGCGGCACTGCCGGTGGTGGCTGCGCCGTCGGCTGGTTCTCGGTCGGCGGAGGCCATGGAGGCGAGGGCGAGCCGCGTAAGGGTGAGACTAGCCCTGAGGGTGCGAGGTGTCCCTCCCAGACTGCACGCAAGCCTGCGGCGGCCATGGCGTCGTCGAAGGCGTCGGCGGTACGCGAGGAGGCCGCCTCACGGATGGAGTCGGCCGCCTGCTCCAGACGGCGCTCGCGCTCGAAGATCTCGTCCGCGCGCTCGCGAAGCAGCGCCTCGCGCTCGGAACGGCGCGCCAGGTGCCGCTCGTAGTGGGCAGCGAGCGCGGCGCGCTGACGCGCAAGAGCGGGCCGGTCGGCGGTCGCGGCGGTGGCGTTCGCGCCTGCGAAATGATACGCCGCACCCATGAGCGTGCGTACCTCGCTCATGTGGTCAACCTCGTCCGTATGCGAGGGGGCGGTGGGCTGAGCGGAAGAGCGGGCGCGCAGCGCGTCGCGCTCCTCCATCGTGGCAGCCCAGGCGCGACGGCCGCTGCGCGCATACGGCTGCAGGGCGGCCAGGGATTCGGCCCATGGGGGGACGCGGTCGGTGGCGCGGCTGATGCCGCCGGCGAGCTGTCCAGCCGCTAGGGGCCCTGGCCCGATGGGGGGCTCGGCGTGCGCAGGCGGCGGCGTGGGCTCAGCGAGGGGCGTCCGGCAGATGGGGCAGGTACCGCGGCAGTCGCGCAACCACGGGAGTAGGCACGCCTCGTGGAATGCGTGCGAGCACCGTGGCAGCCGCGCCACCGGCGCCGCCTCGAGGCAGTTGA
>PJAB01001964.1:0-11228 GCA_002887195.1 Chrysochromulina parva | reverse complement strand
CAGCGTACTTGGTCGTCACGTCTTCGAGCTCCGAGAGCATCTTCTCGAACGCCTTGTCCTTGAGGGTCGCCTGGGCGGACGCGAGGCGCATCTGCTGCACGAGCGCGAGCACGGCGCGCAGTGGCCCTGCATGCGTACCTGTGGGGAGAGGGGGTTGGGCGCCGTAGTAAGCACTTGCATACAGAGCACGGCGCGCAGCGGCCCTGCATGCGTACCGAACCGTTGGAGCAGCTGCGCCATCGCCTTCGCCAGGTGAGTGGAGAGGGCCGTCGACGTCTTTTCCACCGCCGCGATCGCCTTGCGCTGCTTGCGCTTGCGACTCTTGCGCCCCCGCCCGCCTCCCACGTCGTCCACGTCGCCGTCGTCCTCCTCCTCCTCCTCGTCCTCGTCATGCTCGTCGAGCTCCGCGGCGGCGGCGTCGAAGCGGCCGTTCGTGTCGATCGCGGCGGCATGCATCAGCCGAAGGATCACGGGCAGCGTCGCCTCGATGGAGGGGTCGAGATCTTCGTCGTCGGCGGTAAGCACCTGTGGGTAGGGGCGCACTCAGACGCACTCAGATGCACTCAGATGGCACTCAGGGGTCATCAGCTGGCGATCAGTGGTCATCAGCTGGCCATCAGGAATCATCAGATGGCCATCAGAGGCAGGTGATCGCACCTCAACGTACGCCGCCCAGTTGGTGAGCGCGGGCTCGATGGGCGCCATCGCGCGCACCAACTGCCCACAGCGTACACCCAGCTCCGCCTCCTCCTTCGCCTCGTTCTCCTCGTCCGCCAGCGCCGGCTCCGCCTCCTCCGAGTCCGCGACCCGAATTTGGTGCGCCTGCCGATCGGCGAGTAGGAGCGACGCGAGCTGCACTAATGAGGGAGGCAATCAGCGTGCAATCAGAGACCATCAGAGCTACCTGCCGATCGGCGAGTAGGAGCGATGCGAGCTGCACGAGAGGGGACTTGGCGAGCCGGGCGACGGAGCCGGCGGCGAGGTGCTGCCGCTGCGCTTTACTCGGCGAGGTCGGGCCCCCGCCGCCGCCGCCGCCGCCGCCGCCGCCGCCCTCATCGTCGTCCGCCATCGCGCCGCCACCACCTGCCGCTGCCGCGCTGCCGCTTGCACCAGCCTCGGCGCCGCCCTCGGTTGCCGTGGGCGAGTCGTCCTTGAGGTGGAGTGGGGAGGCGAGAGCGCTGTGGTGAGCACTTGCATGCAAGGCAGGTCCTCCGCATGCAATCAACGTACCTTGAGGTGGAGCTGGATGAGGGGTCCGAGGGCCGTCCAGAGCTTCTGCTGTACGTCGCGCTGGCACATGAGATGGAGCGCCGCCCGCTTCGTCGACGCGAAGGACTTGAGGAGGCCGAGCTCCTGCAATCAGAGGTGCACTCAGAGGCAATTAGAGGGGCAATCAGATGCAATCAAAAGGACTGGAGGAGGCCGAGCTCCTGCGATCAGAGGTGCACTCAGAGGCAATTAGAGGGGCAATCAGATGCAATCAAAAGGACTGGAGGAGGCCGAGCTCCTGCAATCGCCTTGACAGGTGGTTCAGGTACCGACAGGCGCAATCAGAAACACTCAGGGTGATGACATGCCTGCAGCCGGGTGACGAGACGGATGGCCTCGACAGCGACACTGTCATCGACGTCCTTGATCATCGAGAGCAGCCGTGACTCGAAGCGCTCGGTGAAGTGGCGAACGGGCGTCAGATCCTTGATCTCGTCAAAGGCCTTGTACACGTGCCCGAGCGCCTGCAACGACGCAAGGCGCACCTGCGGGGTGCAGCGGGGAGAGGGGGCGCCGTGGTGAGCACTTGCAAGCGCGCACTCGCCTGCAATGTACACGCGAGGCGCACCGCGGCCGACTGGATGTCGGACAGCTGCCAGCCCATGTACTTGAGGTGCTTATCGTCACAAAAGGACGGGAGCACGCGGAGACCGCGCCCAAGCGAAGCGATGCACGCGGCGCGGATGTCCTCGTGCGTGTCGCGGTACCGGTACGAGATCACCTGTGGGGAGAGGGGGCACGGGGCGCCGTGGTGAGCACTTGCATGCGCGCGCACGCGTGTCGCGGCACCGGGCACGAGATCACACCTGGTCGAAGATGGTCGAGAGCATGTCGCGCACGGCCTCCTCGTGCGCAGCGAGCTGCTCCGCATTCGCCGAGAGCGCCTGGGGGGGCGAAGGACAGGCGCCGTGGTGAGCACTTGGGATGCACTCACATGCCCATGCGCCGTGGTGAGCGCTTTGCATGCACCGGCATGCACCGGGGAGCGCCGTGTTGGGCACACACCTGGCCCATCGCATCCTTGCGCCGCTTGCCGCTGCTCAGCCGCTCCGCATTCTGGCGCGCGCTCCGCAGCTCCTTGGCGATGTGCGCGAGCCGCTCGAAGGCCGCCATCGCAAACTCGACGGCGGTGTGGCGCACGCCACGGTGGTTGCACTGCGAGCATGAGCATGCGCACTCAGTTGCGGCAGGCGCAGAGGGGCTGAGTGCCGTGCTGAGCGCCGTGCTGAGCGCCGTGCTGAGCGCCGTGCTGAGCGCTTGCATGCACCTGCGAGCAGATCATGAGCCACTCGAGCAGCCACGGCATCAGGACCTCGTCGAAGAGGATCTCGTGCTTCACCTGATGAGGGAGGCGATCAGAGGTCATCAGAGGTCATCCGAGGTCATCCGAGGTCATCAGAGACCATCAGGGACCATCAGAGATGCAATCAGAGGTGCAATCAAAGGTGCAATCAAAGGTGCAATCAGAGATGCAATCAGAGGCCATCTCGCGCTTCACCTTCTCGAGCAGCGTCTCCATCAGCTTCCACAGCCCGCGCTTGAACGCCTTCGTCAGCTTCTTGTCGCTCAGCGGATACGGCTCGACGTACCAGCCGTTGTCCGACGCGGCGGTGATGAGCATCTCGCGCTTCTCTTCCGTGAGCAGTTCCTCGATCGGGTCGGCCCCCTCGGGCAGCTTCGGAAGGTCAGCGAGGCTCAGATGGACCTTCTCGATCCCGCCCGCCCGCACCGCCACGTTGGCCCACGCGACGAGGCCCGAGGCGGCGTTGGACTTGTACACCTCGATCCAGCCGTCGACCGAGATGTTCAGGATCGTGCTCGCGTGCTCGCTCCCCTCGCTCGCGAGCTCGATGCACTCGTACAGCGAGCGCGGTTTCAGCGAGTCGTCCTCCGCCGCCGCTGGCGCACGGCCGCTCGCTGCCGCTGCTGGCACGCGGGCACCCTCCACCTCCTCGTCGTCGGCGGCAGCGTCGCGCGTCGCGCGCATGCGCTTCGTTTTGGCCGGTGGCGGCTGAGTGGCCGTCGCCGCCGCTGTCGCAGCCTGTGTGCCACCGCCGCTGCTGCCGGACTTGCTGCCGCGCGCCGGCTTGGGCTTGGCAGGCTTGGGCGCGACAACTTTCTTGGTACGGGCAGCGGGCGCGCGGCTCGGCTCCGGCTCCTCGTACTCCTCCTCCTCGTAATCGTCCTCCACAGCATCGGGATCATCGTCCTCCCTGCCAGAGCAGCAAGGAGCGGGGGGAGCGGTCACGTTAGCTCCATCTGAAGAGTCTTCCGGTACGCCATGTGCGCGCCGCCGCGGGATCCCGGCCTCACACCTGTCCGAAGGAGGTACGTCGAGGCTTGGCTTGCGCTGACGGAGCGCGCGGCCGCCGCTCGGGGCCGCCGCCGCCAGATCCGCGTCGGCTCGCGATGGCATCAGGACGCACGAACGCGATGGCCCACAGGACACGCCCGGGCACTTTGCCGCCGAGCGCGCCGAAAGCCCCGGTCACGAAAGTTCACAGCCACTTCACAGGCGCAAAAGTGTAAACTCTAGACTGTCTTTCTGCAGGGACTCTGTGTGAGCTATGGCCTCTGGGAGATTGAGAACTTTCGTAAGCCTTCACAGTTCGACGGGACGCGGATCGCGATGGGGAGCCGCGAGGGGAGTGAGCCGGCGGTCGCGTCCGACGAATGGCGTCTCCCTCAGCAGACGCCAACCACAAATAAGCGAGGCCGCCCCCTTCGCGTGGCGGCCGGGCCCTCGTGCAGCGAGAGCAACAGCAGCGAGGCTCCGGTGCGACAGCAGCTGCGCAAGGCGCTCTTTCGCGGAACCGATCCATTCGATGCAGCCCTTCTGGACCGCGTGGATCACAGGTATCCTCACAGTAATCTGCGCGCGAGCTTTGTCAAGTCGGTGTTCGACGTCCTGCCTTCCCCACCACGGTTCTGGCTAGAGATAGGATCCTTTGTCGGGAACAGCGTCATCACGACGGTCGCCGTCGCAGCCCACTTATGCGTGCCAAACCTCACGGTCGTTTCGGTCGATCCGTTCGTCGGCGACAAGGCCATGTGGGGCTTCCAGCGCCTGATCCACGGCGGCTCGCACCCGCCGTTCGGCTACAACTTCCTCGGGCTCGATACGGCGGGCAGGCCCACCATACGTGACCGCTACATGGCCAATATCAAATGGTCCGGCGCGTATCCCTGGGTTCTCTTGCATGCAAGTGCTCACCACAGCGCGGCGTCCCCACAGGTCCGGCGCGTATCCCTGGGTTGTCCCGATCACAATCCCGGGCATGAGTGGGCTGCGGCTGCTACTCGAGCTGCGCAGGCATGGCCTCGAAACGCTGCCGGAAGTGATCTACCTTGACTCAGCGCACGAAGCCGGCGAGACGCTCCTCGAGCTCGAGCTCGCTTTCTCGGTCCGTTTGGGACTGAAGATCTCGGATGGCCTCTGATTGCCTCTGATTGCGAGGCGCTCCTCGAGCTCGGGCTGCACGTCTCAACGTACGCTTGATTGCGTGTCTCATCAGGTGCTCGAGCCCGGCGGCCTCTGATTGCCTCTAATGGCCTCTGATTGCCTCTGATTGCCTCTGATTGCCTCCGATTGCGTGTCTCATCAGGTGCTCGAGCCCGGTGGCCTCTTGTTCGGCGACGATTGGGATTGGCCACCGGTACGGCACGATGTCGTCGCCTTCGCGAAGAGTGCCGGGGTGACCCGAGGCCGCTCCGAGACGCAGCCGTTCAGGAGCCACTTCATCCGCGCTTGCGCTCTGCACGGGCTCGGCTGCGAGGCGCAGGACGCGCTCGGCGCGCCAGATCTCGTCGTGTGCAAGACGGGGAGCTCGTGGATCCTCTTCAAGGGCGCCCGGCACGACGCGACGTTGAGTGCAAGACGGGGAGCTCGTGGATCCTCTTCAAGGGCGCCCGGCACGACGCGACGTTGAGTGCAAGACGGGGAGCTCGTGGATCCTCTTCAAGGGCGCCCGGCACGACGCGACGTTGAAGCGAGTCAAAGGTTGAGCGGAAGGAGGTGTCGCAAACGTCTCCGAGAGTGCACAATGGCATTGTTTGTTTCACAATCCAGCGTAAATCGGGGCTTGCTCATGGTCAGGGCGGCCTCCCTGTCTGCAGCAGCTCGAGAGCGCCACTCACTCCACCCCGTTCAGTTACCGAAGGGATACGTACAAAGGGACGAGAGGGAGGGATCAGCCTCGTCGGCTCTCAAAACAGCGCCGGAGCAAGTACTTCTACGTTGGCCGCGGGCGGCGGGGGGCCGGGGACGAGAATAACGAAAAATGTGAAAACCGATCTGAAACCGCTCTATTATCACGCCATTGGGAGGAGACGTACACTCGACTATACGTGCGACTATAGACGCGACTATACGTGTTTAGGGGGGCCGACGGTGTCCCCTCCCCCATTGAGCGGTGATGACATGGGCAGCAGCGGCTCCGTCTCGCGGTACGGGTAGACGCGCCGCGCATGGTTGTACGCAAAGACGCCGCCGACGCACGCCGCTGTACCGAAGGCAGAGAGCCAGGTGACCTCATTCCCAAAGTGTAAGATCGACAGCCAAATGAGCAGCGCGCGCTTGAGCGTGTTCGCCACCGACTGTGATACAGGCGAGATTAAGCCCATCACCGCATACCTGCAACGGCCGTCGCGCATGCAGGTGAGCAGCGTGCATGCAACGGACGGCGTGCCACCAGCGAGACGCAGATGAAGCAGGTGAACAGGTGAGCGGCATGCATGCAGGTGAGCGGCGTGCATGCAGGTGAGCGGCGTGCATGCAGGTGAGCGGCGTGCATGCCTGCGCGGCGCGTATGCTGTGTGTGCGTGCTGCATGCGCGCGTGATGAGCGTTCGTGGACAGGCGCCGTGATGAGCGTTCGTGGACAGGCGCCATGATGAGCGTTCGATGTTAGGCGCCGTGATGAGCGTTCGAGGGCAGGCGGCGTACGCCATCACGGATTGCATGTGGAAAGCTATGCCGTTCAGCAGCAGCACGAGCGCAAGCCACGCGTCCCATGCGTGCTCCTGCATGCAATTAGGGAGGCACTCAGCCTGGAATTTGGGAGGTACTCAGCATGCCATTAGGGAGGCACTCAGAGGCAAGCAACGCCTCTCATGCACCTGCCGCCACCAGGCGCCCGCATGCATGTATAGTATACAGGGCAGCTGAAAAGCAAGCGCTGCGGCCGACGTGTAGAACTGCAGGTTGACGTAGTTGTAGTGTGTGGAGAGCAGCTTCTTGGAGAAGACGTTCTGCACGCAGTCGATGCAGTTGTTGGCGACGGCGGCGAAGAAGCCGACGTATGTGAACGAGAGCTCGGTCGCCGAGGCGAGCGCGAGCCCGCACACGACGGGCACGAGCGACAGATTGACCATCATCGAGGTGCGCTCTCCCAAGATAAGCCGCGCGAAGATGACGGTGAAAAAGGGCGCCGACGACTTGACCGTCTCGGTGAACGAGACGGCAACGTACTTGAGGCTCACGAGGCCGAGGATCACGGTCGCGAAGCGCATCAAGCCGACGAGGGCCATGTCGCACACGAACCGGCTGCGCGGCTGCAGCGAGAACGGAGTCATTGCCGCATTGCCGTCGCCGAGCAGCAGCGGGCCGTACATACTGATGGCGCCAAAGAACGCAGTCGAGACCATCTGCGATGCGCCGAGCAAGTTGGGATCACAGCCCAGCCCGCTCATGATGTACTTGTTGCCAAAGAGCGTACATCCACTCAGCACGTACCACGAGCTCATGAACACGGCAATCTTTCCTTGCAGCGTCAGGTCCTGAAGAGAGTGGTTGGCCCAGCCGCGGGGCGGACGGTCGGCCGCCTGCGGCTCGCCACGCGTCATTGAAGATGGTGGAACTTCGTGGCGCCGTAACGGCGCTTTTGTCGCGGTCACTCTTTAGACAGAGAGTCTGATAATTTGGTAACGTACATGTGCTAGAGAGGACCTAGACGTCCAGACCATACCAGACCGGTCCACACACACAGGGTCAGGCTGGGCGTGCCTCCCTCAGTAGGCGCCCCCGGGCAGCTCGCCTCCGGCCGATTTGCTTCCCGCCTTGAGCAGCACGAGCTTGCGCAGGATGGGCTTGAGTAGCACGCTCCACACGGAGCGCACGACGGACGTCAGAAGGAGCATCGGGTATTGGAACAGCTTAGAAAAGACGGCCAGGAGGAGTGGGCGCTGCGCGACCCACAGGTAGCCGACGGAGCCGAGGACAAGCGCGCCCTTCAATGAGAAGACGGCCCCGAGCGCGTTGCCGCCGCCGCCGCGCTGCTTGGCCATCGTCTGCGCGCCGCGCTTGCTCGCCGTGCGCTGCGCCTGCGTGTAGGCTTTCTGGCGCGTGGCCTGCGCCTTCTTCTGCGCCTCCTGCTGCTTCTTCTGCGCGGCGAGCATCGCCTTTTCCTTCTGCTTCTGCAGCTCCTCTTGCTTCTTCTGCTCCTTCTTGCTCAGCGCCGGCTTCTTGCCCATCGAGCCCATCGAGGCCGAGCTGCCGCTGCTGCCCCCTGCGCCGGCAGCGGCCGCCTGCTGCTGCGCGGCGCGCATCGCCTGCTCGAATTGGAGCTGCTGCTGTAGCTGCTGGCGCTGGCGATCCGCCGCCGCCTGCGCCTTCTGCGCCCGCGCCAGCGCCTCCGCCTGCGCCTGCTGCTGGTAGTACGTGCTGGTATAGGCGTCAGTCTGCGCCTGCTGCTGCTGCTGCGCCTGGCGCAGCCGCTGCTGCTGCAGGTACTCCATCTGGCGGCGCTGCAGCTCCGCCTCGTAGGCGCCGGCGCCGCCGGCATACTGCTGCGCGCGCGCGAGCGCCGCGAGGGAGAGAAGAACGAGACGCCACATGATTTTTGCCATCGGCACCCGAGGTGCAATCTCATCAGGCGCCTGTGAGTGTGAGAGGTGAGGCTGTTGAGTGGCTTTCGGGCATTCGAGGGGTACCTCGCGTTATCGACATCGCGCACTTAAACTTCACGACACAGGCCGTCGTCGACTTCGCTTCGGAACTTCTTCGTGCGAAGCCGCCGCGCGCGCGCGCCATCAAGCGATGGCGGGGACCTCGTACGAGGGTGCTATGGTGGGGCTGGCCGGTGGCGAGACTGTTGACGCGCTCGTCACGTATTGCGAGGACTTTGAGCTCGACCTGAAGCACGCGGGCCTCACGGTCGAGCAGTCGCTCGCCGTCTTCAAGGTGCACCTCGCGGCGTACCTGCTGTGCAACCAGCTGGACAACGCGCGCTTCTTATGGAAGCGTATCGAACCCGGGCTGCGCCATCGCGAGCCCGAGCTGTGTGCCATCTGGGCCGTCGGCAAGGCCATGTGGGCGAAGGACCACGCGCTCACTCAGGCAGCGATCACGGCCTTCTCGTGGTCGCCGCCCCTCGTGGGGATGCTAATGGAACGGCTGCAGCGCGAGCACCTGCACCGCTGCTTTGACGACTCCGTGCGCTGCTACTCGCTCGTCTCCGCCGCCTCGCTCAGCGCCACCCTCGGCGTGCCCGTCGACACAATCCAGCAGATGGCGAACGCCGCCTCCTGGACAACCGACGCCGAGAGCGGCGCTCTCGTGCCGTTCAAGGTCGAGGCGCCCCAGACGAAGCCCGCGCTCGCCGAGACGCTGTCGAGGCTCACCGACTACGTTGCCCACGTCGAGCGTGAGTTTAAGTAGCTGCCGCCGCCACCGCCGCCGCCACCGCCGCCGCCGCCGCCGCCGCCGCCGCCGCCACCGCCGCCGCCACGCCGCCGCCGCCGCCGCCGATGCCGCCGCCTCGCTCTCCCATCCGCCAGCCTGGTGGCCCTCCGCATCCACTCTCTCGCGACTCGGCGCTTCGCCCGCCGCGGGTGTGGGGGGTTGCGTGCATGGTTGCATGCGAGTGATTTCGCGCGAGTAAGAGAGAAGTCGGAAGACAGTCCGCGGGACACTTGCCCCCCCCCAGTGGACGGCCACGGGTCTTTTGAACTGCACGTCCTTGTGATAGAGTTGTGTCCTGCGCATGTGCGCGCGGATGCGCATCGCGCTAGCTGATGTTGAGTGGGCCCGCCCGCCTCGTCGAGCTGCGCGCCGAACCCGCCCGGTGTAACGGAGAACGCTTACGAATTTTGAGTTACTATACATGATCATGAACGATAACTGAAATCGACTCGGCGAACTGTCGTTCAAACTGTCGTGTGATAGATACCGTCGCGCTCCTGATATTACATACACGAGTTCTCCGATGCGGTCGACACGAGCCGCGGCGCGGCGCGGGGTCGAACTCGAAGACGCGGGCGGGTGCTCCCCGGCGGCATTCACATTTAGGGGAGAGCACGCGGCACGTCGCCAACGGGTGGTCCGTCGCAATATAATCGAATCATCTACCATGTTGTAGTTGACGGTTCGTCGTTCGAACGATATCTTTGTTGAACGGTCTGCGCCGCTCAGCGCCAGACCTCCCCCTTGTGCCGGGGTTCATGACCAGGAGCCCCCAAGCTGGTGAGCCGTGAGCCCCCGTGAGCCATGCGCGCCATCGCCGTTCGGCACCGCCAGCCTCGGGGGGATTTGGATGGGAGGTGACTCGAGGTACGCGCCGTGTTGAGCACCATTCGGCTCTCGAAACGAGCCCGCGGAGCCCGCGCGGCGCATCGTCGGCTGGGACTCGCCCATTAGGACGCTCACGAGGTTGGGCTCCGAGTGGCGTAATGTGGGGCCGCTGGAAGCCACGCCACCATTCCCCACAGCCCTCCTGCTGATCACGGGGGATGGGCGGGTGGAGGCGTTGACACTCGCCTCGACCGTCTCAGCCGTGACGAGCTTGCCTCCGAGGCTGCTAGCAGCCGCCGTGCGAGCCGCCGTGCTAGCAGCCGTGCTAGCAGCGCTGCCGTCGCTCCTAGACTCACTGGCGGACGAATGCGTGGCGTAACGACCTCCGCTGCCGTCGCTACTAGACCTCCGATGCTTCGCATCGGAGGGCACTCCGTCGCTCGTGCCTGTGTCACTCACGCGCGCGCCACTGAGGTTGCAGAACCAGGCGATGAGGGACGAGGCCGGTGGCGGCGGGGGGGGCAGCGGGGACAACGGGGACACCGGTCTCGTGAGCTGTTGAGCGAGGATGGTCTCCATGCCGTCAGGCAGTGCTGAGACCGCTTCAGCGTTCACGGCGCTCAGAGCGCCTTCCGGCAACTGGCAGAGGCGCGCGCAGAGGCGACGGCGCAGCTCCCAGCTGAGCGAGGGCAGCCGTATCAGCAGGTCGTAGCAGATGGGCAGCAGCCCGCTTTCCACCTCGAGCAGCTCGATCGCCTCAACTCCGATGTGCCTCACGCCCCAATCTTTGTGGTCGAGGAGTGAGACGAACCTGCGGTCGTGAGGCGTGAGAGCTGAGGCGGGATGCAGTGCCAACGCCTCGAGCGCGCAGCATCGCACGCCCCAGTCCGTGTGCGTTAAGAGGTCCAAACACGCTCCAGCCGATTGCGCAGAGAGTGGCGTCTTGCTGAGGGCAGCACAGTTGGCCAGCAAAGAGATGGCCGCACGCCGCACGCGCCGCTCATCCTCCCCAATGTACGCGACGAGTGCCTCGATCGAGTCGACGGAGTCGATCAGCATGGCCGTGATGTCATTGTGCGTCAGGCCGACCGGCAACATCGGAGACTCCCGACCATTTTTTAGATGCAGCAGGACTGCATAATTGAAGTTTCGTCGAGTCTGCATCGCGACTGCATTTTGCATGATTTCTTGCGAATCTCCATCAACGAATCAGCGCATGTCGCCAAAAGCGCCCAGTTTCTTGCTTGTTAATCAAGATGGCTGATGCGGCTTTTTGGTGGTTACATTTTGGGGTTCATTTACTCTTCAAGGCCTCTTCGTTTTATCAGCGTCCGGTTCAAAGACACCGGGGGGAGCCGGGACACACAGGACACACACGGGACACGCGGACGCACGAAGGCACACGGACCGCACAGACGAACCTCACAACCATCGAAACCCACCAACAACAC
>PJAB01001963.1:0-11230 GCA_002887195.1 Chrysochromulina parva | reverse complement strand
GTGGAGGCCAGGTTGAAGAGGGCGTCAGCGCCTCGGCCGGGGATAAAGGAGGAGGGAGCGCCGGGGGGGGCGTCAGGGCGTGTAGTGGAGAGGAAGCGGTAGGCAGAGGAGAGGTACTCGATGCATTCACAGCGCCTCGAAAAAGTCTGCGTGAATAGATTATTCCCGGGTAGGTTTGGCCTACTGGCCTCCCTTAGGACTGCTACGGCGCGGCGCCCTGAACACGGACGGGTATATGACGAGGGCACATGTTTCGTATACCCGTCGGTTCAAAGTGGTTCCCGTTGCCCCCGCAGCATGCCGCAGTGACTCCCACGGCTCTCTCACGGTTAACTCCGCACACCAAGCTCTCACCCACTCACACATGATCCACTCAAACGCACTCGTTTGATCTCCATTCGCTCAACTTAGATCGAAGCTGGCCACGAACACGTGGCGCATGCCCGACCTAATGGGCAGACCGGCGTGCGTGATATGGCCGCGCCAGAAGATGCCGGTCCCGGCGGGTGGCCGTATCACCAGCGAGGGCGGAAAGCTCTTCGCAACTGATGAGTCAGATGTGACCTCGCCAGACCAAAATGCGGTGCCGCCTGCCGAAAAGTCCATGTCGGGTGCCGATAGGGGCACGAGCACCGTGAGCGCATGGCCGTCCTGGTGCGGGTCGAACATGCCGCCCGTCGTGTACCGATTGATCATGGGCTCCTGACCGCTGAACGTGAAGGACATGTCAGCCAGATGGCGCTTACCTTTCCTGGGAAAGAGCTCCGCCGTGAGCTCTGGCTCGAGATTTTCGACGAACCAGAGCACACGCGTCAGGATGATGTGCGCCAGAGCGTGGGCCTCGCCGTCGAGGTTGATGCCGCGCGTGTGGCACTGCATGCGACGCAGCGACTCACCGGTCCACGGTTCACGGTCGCACCAAGCATTCGCAGCACCGATCATGGTCGCACACTCTTGCAGCGTTAGCAGATTGTCCATGACCATCACCGAGTCCTCTAAAAGGCGATTTCCCTCATCGGGTGGCGTGCGCCCGAGCTGCAAAACACGGAACGGGCCGCCTCTTCGCGTGTGAGGATCCTCGGACACGTGCCCACTCTGCAGGTGACCTTTCCAACCTAGCAAGCCGCGCTGGGTCCATCCGACCGAGCGCGCATCTGCAAAGGCCCAGCGCGTGCCACTCGCGGTCTGTCGTTCGTCCGTGCCAAACGTAAGTAAGCCAGCGCCCGTTGCCATGGTTGCGCGGCCGAGCGGACGACGCGGCACGCCGACGCAGCGGGCACAGGGCGCGAAGGCCGAACAGCCCCGGGATTCCGGCCCCTAAAAGTAAAACTGGCCGAAAAAGCATATTCTCCGAGACCGGTAACCGTATCCCCCCCGTCCTCACCAAATCGCCCCCTATCCTCTCAGTACCCGTACGCGTGCTCGTCGCCATACCCGAACGCGAGCTCATCGCGCACCATCTTGCCGCGCCAGACAGCCTGGATCTTGATGGTCGCCTGGTCCTCACGCGAGAGCACCTTCTTTGTCGGCTTGGGCGCCGGGTTCACGCGCCGCAACGAGCCACGCGCAGCTGCGAATCCGCTCCCCCGGGCCACGCTTCTTCCCTTGGCCCTTTTGGATAGAAAGGTCATCCGCAGCAGAGACCATCTCCGCTGTGGAACGGTTGCTTGCCCACTGCTCAATCGCTGAGCGCTCGCTTTTCGGCGCACCTCGCGACGGACCTCGCTCTCTTCTATCTGGCGGTCAAGCTGCACTGCAAAGGCACCCGTCACGGACATCGACGGCGTGTTGAAGGTGGCGAGCTGCTCCTTGTTCACACCGAGCCCGCCTTTCACACCGTCGCCGCTCGCGGCCTCCAGCTGATCAAGCTCGATGAGCCGGTGCATGATGTCGCGTTGACGAAGCAGACGATTCTCCTCTTCGAGCTCTCTGTGCGCCGATGAAGGCAATCATATGCACTCAGAGCTCCATCAGGCCTCAATCAGACCTCAATCAGATCACAATCAAGGACCACCCCCCACGCACCGGTTGCGCTGCTCGAGCGCCTTCACACGCCTCTCAAGCGCCGCCTGCGACATAGCCACCGTCTCGTCCTGTAGCGCCTCTTGACGCCTCTGCCGCTTCGCGTCGTCCGCATCGCGCTGCAGAGACTGCATCTCCGAGAGCAGCGTGTCTACCTTCGCCTTCATAGCCTCCTTCACGCCTTCAGCGCTGGCGAGCTTCTCCTGGTACGCGCTCAGCGCGGCGCGCTGCGCCTGCAGCTCTTCCTCGAGCTTCTTCTGGGCGGCGAGGAAGGCCGCCCCTGTACTCCTCGCCTTGACGGAGTCTTCATTCCTCATCACGGTCGCGGCCACCGCTTTGGCACGCTGCGAAATCCGGAGGGTCCGCAATCACGGAGGTCGAGAGATCGCCATCAGATCGCCAAACCGGAGGGTCCGCAATCGATGTCACTCGAATCTGGCACTCAATCTGGCAACCAGCGGCAGTCAGTGTGGCACTCAGTGTGGGTGGCACTCTCGCCTGAGCAAAGCGGAGGGTGAGGGTCGCCTCCTCGACATTCTGCTTCTCGCCGCGCAGCATGACCACGAAGGCCGCCTTACAGTTGCCCGCTAGCGAGCTCTGCAGCAGCCGTGTGAGCTTCGAGTCTCGGAAGGGCACCTTCATCGCGCCCTTGGACGCGAGAGCATTGACGACATTCGAAAGGGCCAGAAGGCTCATGTTGATGCGCTTCGCCTCCTCTTGGCGAGCTTTGGCCGCGGACGGGCCCGAGACGTCGACCGCTCCGGACTTTTTGGAGCTCTCCATACCTAAGGTCCATCGGAGGGCAATCATATAGCGCAATCATATGGCAACCATGTCGCAATCACGTCGCAATCGTTTGGCAATCTTTTGGCAATCATATGACAATCATATGACAATCAGATGGCAATCATGTGGCCATCATGTCTCCATCATGTGGCAATCACAGGGCAAAATCTCACCGGCGAGGTCGACGAGGCAGAGCCGGCCGTGCGACGTGCCCTTGTCGGTGTACGTCTCGATGGCGATCAGGCCATGGCCGCGCGACGAGCGAGGATTCATGGCCATGGCGGCGACGACGCGCCGGCTATCGCCGAGCGCGATCGCCTTCATCACGTCCGAGGCGCTCTTGACCTGCCGCCGCGTGATGCCGTCAGGCTCGACGTGGCCCGGCACCGTCTCGCGCAGCGGCAGGTATTCCTTGTTCGTGTAGTCGGCCGTGAGGAGGTCGTTGACGTTGTCATTGTAGACCTCCATGTAGCTTGTCGTCACCGTGTAGCCCGCGGGCAGCATCTTGAAGAGCTGCAGGCATGCGCGTGGGACGATGCCCAGGTCGGCCGTCTCGCCACCCGAGCCGTCGAGCTTCGCGTTCTCAGGACCAAGCATCGTGTACGTCTTACCGCTGCCAGTCTGGCCATAGGCAATGATGCACGCATTATATCCGTCGGTGATGCGCTGCACGAGCGGCGCGCCAATCACGTTGAACACTTCAATCTGCTTGGCGTCACTGCCGAACGCGTGATCGAGGTTGAATTGCAAGTCCTTCGCACGTACCTTGTCCGGCTGACCGTCGACGACGCTCACGTCGCTGCTCGCCTCCGCGGGCTGGGAGCTCGAGCGGATCCGAGCGTACACGGCGATGTTCTCGATCGCGGCCGCCTCTGCTGCCATTTCGCGAGAAGAGAACCGCACGCGCCGCCGAGGTGTGATCGTGAACGTTGCTGGAATCCACATCCCGCGGGAGATTGTGTGCTATCGGCACCTCTGCATCTCTCTGGGGGAGATTCGAAGCGCAATGGTGCGCATGATGTCGGTCTCTCTGAGGTAAGTGTTGCAGCGGCCCAAGACCCCACAATAACCACAAGTGCTCGCACCCTCGTCCTCTTTCTTCTCACGGGCCACCTGCGTGTGGCCGTGGCTCTCCCCGCGGTCGCAAGAACGAGTCCGTCGCGCGTTTTTACCGGGCTGCAGCATGCCAAAAGTTTTTCCGTGACTGTTGAGACAGGCCCGCCAAGAATGGTACTGTACCCGGCGGTCGACGGGCAAGCTTCGATGATGGTTGATGCAACATGCAAGGCGTCGTGATTAACTCGCGATGAGCAGATGAGTTCGAGTTCCCGTGAGCCCCCGAGTGCGTGCGACTCGCAATCACGCATGCGCTCCAGATAGCCTTCGACGCCCTACCCGAGACAGAGAAGCCCGAGTACAAGGTAAACCTTGGAATGTGGCGGGCGAGTTTGGCCAACACACGCCGAATGCATGCAGGTAGCCCAAAACCAATCGTAAGACGATACATTCCTGAGCTACAAGTGAGACCTCGGCTCAAGATGTTTGCATGCGATGTCAGTTGGAAGACGAAATACATAGGAGTAAGATCGCGCGCGAGACGCCTCTTGCGGCGCACGCGTCCATTCCCTTCGCGTGTCGCGGGTCACGCCCAGTGGAGCGGCCAGTACGGCGCGAGTCGAGAGGGGGTTAGGCCCCAGAGGGGGGTAAGGGGGGGGAGAGCGCGGCGGATTCGTGTCGCTTCCTGCGTATAGGATTCGCAGGGAATCGGGGGTCTGGGTTTCGGCACATCCGCGAACTCGTCCCTCCGTCCCTCCTCGTCCCACGATTATCGGCGGGCAATCCACGGACACTGTGATCATCGCACTTGGCGCGGCATGGCATCATGGCGTGTGAGCTCTGGCGACATGACCACACGCTACACCCACTCGCCTGAGCCTGCGCCTCGGTGTTCGTTTGTTCGTTTTCTTATCATTTGTGTCGGCGCGAAATGTTTGTTAGCAGTGGACAGATCTTTTCAAGATATAAATTCATGAATGCATTCATCATGTTGCATGCATCGAAGAACTTAGAGTTTGCAGGGAACCAGCTGGACGAAGGACGACACGCTCAACTCCTCGGAATGCTGGATCACATGATCGCACGTCTTACGATCACAACTTCCAGTGGCACGCAGACCTCGGACTACACACTCTTCCAGATGACAACCATCGGCCGCGCGCCCGGCAGCACGATCGTGGTTGACGGCGCACCTCACGCTCTCATCAGCCGCCAGCACGCTACAATCGAGTTGCTCTCATCAGCCGCCAGCACGCTACAATCGAGTTGCTCTCATCAGCCGCCAGCACGCTACAATCGAGTTGCGCCATGGTCACTTTCATGCGCTCTGCGACGACAGAGGTACATCCCTGGCGGGACTGTGCCTCTGGATCGACAACATGGACGAGATCACCTCGGTGCACCAAGCGCGATTTGCTGTGTCCGCCATCCCATCCGCACCCTCTCGCCCGTGATCTCGCCGAATGGTGACGCGTGGCGGCTGCCTGGTTAGCTGCCTGGCGAGACCTCGGGCTCGGCCGCCTTCCTTGCACGCCATGGCAGGTGGGCGAAGGTCACTCAAGTGGGCGTCAAGGTCGGCGAGCTTGACATCACGTCGATGAACATATAAATCCAACCCAAAGACGTCCTGGAGCGTGGAAAGTGAGTGTGGATCAGGTGGACCGTGGCGTTCTAATCGTGGCCGGGGCTTCGTGCCCCTTCAATGGCTGCGTCCTAAATTTTGGAGGCCAACCGAGGGCGAGGACTGCCGTCTGAGGTCTGACTGTATACGCTCGGGAAGGGGCGCATCTACAGATGAACAATCACGCAGCATCTGTTCACGGCGGGTCAGTCATTATCCTTACCGCACCTCACCCCCCCCCCTTCCCCCAATCCCCATATATGCATGCGCTTGAAGCAAACACCGGGACAGCGCGCGTACCTCACGCCGACGTCGCCGACGGATGCGCTTGGGCTTCGCCGCTTTCTACGCCGTCTCCCTCCTCACCGCTGTGGACACTTTCTCCATGCCCCCAATTAAACGTGCACGCCTCGGGCAGCGCACGGCGTCGATGACGCTGAGCGACCGTCTCGCCAAGCCGGTCAACGACAAAAGATTATATCGGCTCATTGAGCTGCCCAATGGGCTGCGCGCGCTGCTCATCTCCGATCCGGACGCCGTGGCCGTGCCCACCGACAAGGACGACGATGGAGAGGATGTAAAGAATCACGAGGGTGATGGAGAGGACGAGGACGAGGATGATGAGGACGAAGATGATGAGGAAGACGAGGAGGAAGGTGAGGACGAGGACGACGAAGCCGGCGCAAGTGCGGGCAGCAAGGCGGCGGTCGCGCTCGCGGTGGGCGTGGGCGGCATGTCCGACCCGCCCGACCTCGACGGCCTCGCCCACTTTTGCGAGCACATGGTTTTCATGGGTTCCGAGCGCTATCCGGACGAAGACGAGTGGAACCGCTTCCTCTCGGCGCACGGCGGCGAGGACAATGGGGAGACCTCGGCGGAGCACACGGTGGTGTACTTTGATGTGAGCCCCTCGCAGCTCAAGCCGGCACTCGACCGCTTCCTCGACTTTATGGCCACGCCCTCGTTCAACGTAGGCTCTGCCGCGCGTGAGGTGAAGGCCATCGAGAGCGAGTTCCAGCAGGCACGTCAAGAGGAGGGAAATCGGCACGCGCAGCTGCTTGGGCACCTATGCGCGCCTGCCCACCCGTACCGCCGGTTCATGTGGGGCGATCGTCGATCGCTCGAGATCGGGCCGGCGGCGCGCGGCGTCGACATGCAGTCGGCGCTCCGAGCGTTCCACAGCCGCCACTACCATGCGGGCCTGATGGGCTTGGTGGCTCTGGGCGGGGAAGACCTCGACACTCTCCAGGGCTGGGTCGAGGAGATGGGTGCGCGGCTGCCCTCGCAGCCGGTAGCCCGCCCGTCGTTTGCGCGCGCGCCGCTTCCATTGGGAGGATTGGGCGACGACGGAGCTGGCGAGCGCGGTGCACGCGAGCGCGAAGGTGGCGAGCGCGGAGGTGGCGAGCGCGGAGGAGGCGATGCCAGCGGGGGTGCGGCGGCGGCGGCGGCGGCGGCGGTAGCCGGCTGGAAGCCACCGCTCTGGGTGCGCTCAGTCCCACTTCGCGAGGGGCGTACCCTCAAACTCAGCTGGTTCGTTCCGAGTTTGCTCAACGCGTACGGCACCAAGCCGGAGGTGCTGGTCGGCCATCTGCTTGGGCACGAGGGCAAAGGCTCGGCACTGGAGGCGCTCAAGCTGGAAGGGTTGGCGACGGGGCTGGCGGCGGGGGTCGACGAGGAGATGCACACGAGCAATGCCGCGCTCTTCGATCTCGAGGTGGATCTCACTTCCCGTGGGCTCGATCGCGTCGACCGTGTGCTCGACCTCGTCCTCGGCGCCGTCGGCCACCTGTCACGCGAGCCGACCGAACGGCTACAAGGAGTGTATGACGAGCTGCGCGACATTGCGCAGATGCGCTTCGCGTACGCGGAGCAAGAGAGGGAGATCGACGCGGTGCGCCGGCTCGCAATCTCGCTGCTTCGGCGGCTGCCACCCGATGAGACCCTCTCTGCCGAGGCTCTGTACAGCCCCAATTGGGAGCCGACGCGGCTGCGAGAGCTCCTCGGTGGCCTCACGCCCGACAGGCTCGTGGTCACCGTCTCGTACAAGGCGGAGGGCGATGCAGGCGAGGGCCTCAAGGCCGAGGGCGGGGTCGCCGAAGAGCAGGCATCGGCGCTGGTCGGTGCGCCCTCCGAGGACGAGAGTGACACGTGGCAGCTTGAGCCATGGTTCGGGACCGAGTTCACAGTGAAGCCTGTGAACTCGGCACAGCTGGCTCGCTGGTGGGAAGCGTATGAGGGACGGCCCTCGGAGCCGCTCTCCACACCCTTTGAGCTGCCGCCGCGCAACGAGTACATCGCGACCGACTTTACACTGCGCCATGGTGGCGAGACCCAACGACCAATGCCGACCGCTGAGGTGACGCGGGGTGCGGCCCTGGCTGTCGCATCGGTGGCGGCGGCGGCGGCTCGGCCGGCTCGTACACCTCCAGAGCTAGTGCACTCGTCGGCACGTGGCCTCGCGTTCCACAAGACCGATACGACCTTTGCGACGCCAAAGGCGATTGTGTGCGTCTCCATCAACACCGCACGCCCCTCTACAGTCAGCCGCACCAGCCGCAACGGCAGCACCGGCAGCACGGGCACTCTCTCCGCCTCCGAGCTCTCCGAGATGGCGAGGACTCGGGCGCGCATGCGAGTGATGCGTGAGGTCGCCGCCAAAGTGACCCTCGAGCGCATGAACACCGACGCGTATGCAGCGACCGTTGCGGGGCTCGCTTACGATCTCTCTCCGTCGGAGCTCGGATGGCAACTGCAGGTGGACGGCTTCTCCCACAAGCTTGGCCATCTGCTCGAGCGCGTGTGCACCGAGCTCTATGCAGTGGCGAGCCGCCCGTGCGATGCGCCCACACTCGCGCGCGTCCTCAACGACTATCAGCTCGCGCTGCGAAACGCGGGCTTCGCACCGTCGGAGCTGGCGTACAACGAGCGGCTGCGCTGCCTCGACCCGACGCACGTGTCTGCGGCCGACCGGCTTGCGGTCCTCAGTGCGGGCGAGGTGACGCCGGAATCGCTCGCCGCATTTGTCGGCGCTCAGCTCGGCGGGGCGAAGGGCGCGTCGAAGGGCGAGGGCGGCGGGGATTCGCTTGGCGAGGGCGGTGGCGCCTTCATCACCCTGTACGCTGGCGGCAACCTCGCTCGCTCTGAGGTGCGCTCCCTGTTCGACCTCGTCGGGCGCGCGCTCGGCGAGCCCCCCCCAACGCCCAGCCCCAAATGGGAGGGCTGTGCAGCGCTGCCTGCGGGCGGGCTGCTCGTGCGACGCGCACCCAACCGCAACCCGGAGGACCAGAACTGCGCCCTCGATCTGTACTGGCAGCTGGGCCCCGACTCGAGAGCGCTCGCTGCCAAGCTCTCTCTGCTCGAGCATCTCATGTGGACGCCCCTCTTCGATACGCTGCGCACGAAGCAGCAGCTCGGCTACAGCGTGAGTGGCGAAGTGCGCCATACCAACGGTTGCCTCGGCTTTCTGATCTCCGTCGTGTCGGCCACGCACGCACCCGCCGACATCGAGGCGCGTGTGTATCGGTTCCTTGAAGGGTAAGCCTACCCCATGCAGAGTACGACTGATTGCCTTCGATGATTGCCTGTGATGACCACTCATGAGCTCTGATGAGCTCCCTCATCAGGTACGTGGCCACGCTGGCCAAGATGCCCGCCGCGGAGTACCGGTCCAACCAGCAGGCGGCCATTGATAATCGGCTGCTCGATGACAAGAGCATCGAGGACGAGGCCATGCGCTACTGGTCCGAGATCGACGGGCAGAGCTACGCCTTTCGACGCGCCGAGGAGGAGGCGGAGGCTATGCGCGCCACGTCACAGCAGCTGCTCGTGCGATGGCTGCGAGAGAGCTTCCTCAGCCCGCAGACAGCGAAACGGCTCGTGGTGGCGATTGCGCCCGGGACGGCACCGGTGGCGACGGAGACGGCGGCGGACACCGCGGCAACGGCAACGGCGGCAACGGCGGCAACGGCGGCAACGGCTACCGTCGGTCGCCGATCCGGACGCTTTAAGGGCGGTGGCGGCGGCGGGGTCAAGGGCGCGGCACCTAGCGTCGCGTCGTCCCCTCTCTGCACGATGAATGATCCAGCGGCCACGCAAGTGAGCGATCCCTGCTCGTTCATCGCCGGCTTGCCGCAGGTGCCGCGGCCCATCGCGCCGCTGCCGCCGCTCATTGTCGGTTGAGACCTCGAAGAGATACAGCTGTAGTGCACTCAGGGAGATTTGCTATAAAGAGCCATTCAAATCGGTAACGATAAACGATTATATAACATCCGATCTAACTTCCATGTCAGTCCAACATGTCACAGAGTGCGGATGGGTCAAACGCCCGACCGGCGGGCCTCCCTGGAGCGACCCGCTGCTCCCGAACATTAATTGTTTCGCTATTCGGAACACCAACACGACGTGCTCGAGATCGGATACAAAGCTCAACCATGCCGAAGCCTCGAGGTCAAAGCATGGCTCCCAGGAAGCAAGGTAGATGCCGCGTTCTACAGCTGTACAGAGTACACCGCACTCAACGAGCAGCGCGACGACCTCCCATCCGCGTGTGGTCTGAATTCGAATACATATTCAAGTGCGGCCGCACGCGGGCTCACACAGCGGAGCGCGACGAGGCGGAATGCCAGCCGCTGCTACCATGGATGAGATGCTACCATGGATGAGATGCTACCAGTGCGGGCCCGCATCCGCAGTAAAGCCCCGTTGTCGCTCGCGGTCGGCACAGCGAGCCAAACGAGAAATCGCACGCGTGCGCGGTCAGATACGCGCCAGCAAGTCCTCCCGTCAGATGCCATAGCGAGTGCATGATCACGTATCGCGGATAGTCCTTGTTGCGCAAGGATGCGACCGAGGCGGAGTAGAAACTGAGGCACACCACATCCAGAATGAGTACTTCCCACCACGAAATGTGCGCGAACGCGATCGCCGTGACGTAAAGCACGTTGAAGGACGCCACACAGCGATCTGCCGGGTGCCACCTGCTGTCCTTGCCGGTCATGATGTAATCGCTCATGAGCGAACACAGCACCTGGATAAGAAACAGTGGGCAGAGTCCCCACAGGGCGGGCAACACATAGAAGAAGCACGAGACGCCGACCAAGTGCGAGCGGCCTGGAATCCACTTCATGGAGGAGTGCGGATTCAGAAGACCTGCGTGCCACGGTCCGCGGGGCATGTTCCTTGACAAACTTGAAGAATGCTGCACCTTGGTAGCAGCGGCCGGGACAGAAGCTTCAGACGAGCTTGCAGACTGTGCTGACAGCAGCCTCGCGCCTGCGGACTCGTCAACACTCGCGGGTAGCGCATCGCACCTCATGTCTATTGGCGCCGGACCCTCCTCTGCGAGCGCCGGAGACGGCCCAGCCAGACCCAAGGGTTCCGGCGAGTCTGTGCCTACCATCGAGACGCAGGGCACACCAATCGTTGAAGGCGCGGCTAGCGCGGTTGTCATATCAGGTTCGCGTGCATGTATGTTCCTATAGTTGATCGGTTGATTTGTATGTTTCGCGGATTGCATGCTCGTGCACGGGCAACGATTGCATGCCGTGTTTAGTGGCCGATAGTTCGGTACCTGCTGTCAGGGTTGTGCATGAGAAATGAGCGCTTTCGCGCATCAAAAGCGCTGAGGTGAGCGCTTTCATGGACTTCGCGGCGCTCCTAAAGGCCGAGAAGGCCAAGGCGCGCGCTGCAGCCGCCCCAACTGGCGCGAAACCGGCCGCCGCAGATACACCTGTATCGCCGCCAGTC
>PJAB01001962.1:0-11234 GCA_002887195.1 Chrysochromulina parva | reverse complement strand
GCTCGTCTCGTGGTACGACAACGAGTGGGGCTACTCGACCCGCCTCGTCGACCTCGTCGCCACCATGGCGGTCAAGGACGGCGTCTGCTCCAAGGAGATGATGCTCGCCTAAGCGCTCGCAATTTATCCGTCTGGATGTCGCTCGCCAGAGCGCGCGGCGCCCGATGTGCGACGAGCGTGGCCTCGCATGATTCCCGAGGCTCTCGGGTGGGGAAGAGCCGGGGATGTCGAGATGGGTTTCGTCTCACGCACCGGGCGTATCCTGTGCGCCGCGCTGCGGCTTTGTAGGTGCTGTCTCTTGCGTTAGCGTACACGGTGTGAGGTGTGGCTTGGAAGATATCGACGTTGAAAGATGTAACACATTTCACACAATCCAAAAGCGGATCTCTTTCTTGTTGAACGTCCATGGCCGAGCGCGCTCGGAGTCGGACAGGCTAGCGTCCTTCCATGGCGGAGCCGCAATTCTCGATGCCCTCAAACTCCTATGGCGGTTGGCTCCTTCGTGCGGAGACTGTACGTCCCATCTCGCCGCGTAATTTTCGAGGTGCGTGCGCTACGAAAGGGCGTCTGGATTCTTAGCCCTGCCTTTGGTGTGCCCACGCCGCCGCCGCTGCTTCCGTACCCACGCTCGTGCGCGCTCCCACCTCGCACAGATGGCAAAGAGGTTGCTGAAATCATGGGCAACATCACCGGCTCAACTGGTGACTGGGCAAGCGAGGCGCGAGCATCGTACTCTCCACGAGCTCCCTCGCCCCGCACACTCTCCTTCCGGCCGGTAGGCCTCCGGCCTAACCTGCTCTCGGATGACCCCGCGAGGGAGTTACAAAGCACGTCGCGTGTGGCGCACGCGCACCCTGGCAACCCACCGCGCGCACGGCCGAAAGGGCCCGTTCGCGGCAACGACCCGTCCGACCCCAAGGACCCCTTTTTGGGCCTCCTAATGGATCCGGATCGGCTGAAGAGGCTGAACGGCACATTTGGCACCTCCGGCTATCAGGACTGCTTCATAGCGCCGCCGCGCACCGCGTACTCGCCCCGGGAGAACCCACAAGCCGGTGGGTACAAGCCGTTCGAGTCCAACCCGCCGTACGACAACGACCGCACCCCGCGGTTGGTCTCGGAGCAGAGAGCCCAATACGGCTGGCCGACGTTCTATGTCCAAGAGCCCAACATGAAGTACCGTTACAAGTCCGAGATCGGCCCGATTATGAACCCGCCGGGTGCGCAGACTGGCTTTTAGTGACGCGGTGCACCCGCCATCCGAGGACCGAGCACTCCCGACTCGTCCGGCATCGAAGCAAGAATCGAGGGACTCACTCGCACCATGCACTTCACAGCCGCAGCAGCCGCGGCGGCGTTAATTAACGCGGCGCGTCAAAATTGTACTACAATCAGGGCATGTTTCTACAGGGCACACAGGCGGTGTTTTATTAAATTGTATGTTCGCTAAGTTCGGTCGGACGTGTGTTGCCGCCGGCGCGGCCCGAGGCGGTCCGCCCGGTGAGAGACGCGCAACCGGGGCGTGCCGGACCCATCTGACCCATGAGCGTGACCCGCTCGTGGCGAGAGCCGCGACGCGCGCCGGCGGCCGGGGACGAGTCCGCCCGCCGCGCGGGCACATTTACACAGCGGTTGTGCGCGGTGGCAGCCGGGTGGACCAGCACCTCCGACCTCGGACGGCCTGACCCCGACCCGCAGCCCCGCGCACACGGATCACGGTACGGCTCGGCTCATGCCCACGGTCCGGGGGGCGAACCGCCGCGCCGCTTTGACCTTTGTTGTTCCGCTCTTTCTCGCTTTCACGCCGCACGCCACTCTTCAACCGATTCGCGATTGCCTTCGACCGCCGTCCTGATCCTCAACTCACAGTTTCGTCAACGATTTGTCTTCCGTTCCATGCTCCGCCCCGCGGCGTCTGTGGCGTCTCGACTTCCTCTCTTCTTACGATTGTTTCATAGCCTGGCGCAGCTCGTCAACAAGCAGGCGGCGCCATTCGTCTGGCAGTTGCTCTCGCGACCGCCGCGGGCGGCGTCACTCGTGAGTGTGCATAGGGTACAGCAGCCGCGTGGCGGCGCGCAAAAAAGGTACACCGGCGAGGGCCCACGGCCGCAACGGCGGAATCCGAGCTGCCGGCCATTAACAGCCGCTACGAGGGAGGGAAGATGACCTCCTGTACGCTCGTCAAGGTGGCGCCGTCGGCGATGGGTGGCACCGTCACCGCTGGAGCGCTCGCAGGCGCCGGCCGAAGCAGCCGAGTATACTCGGCTTCGTTGGCGGCGAGCTCGAGCGCTTGTTGGACCTGCGGGTCGGTGGCGGCCTGCTCGGCACGGCGCTGTGTGGGCGGGGTGAGGCGCCCTAGGAGGGCCTCACGCACATCGAGGAGAAGGGCCTCCTTGTTAGTGCGGAATTCGTCGAGCCGCTCGTCGGTGAGCATCTGACGAAGCACCTGTAATCAAAGGGCATCGGTGGCATCTATCAGCGGGGCACTCCGAGGTAATCCGAGGCACTCCGAGGTAATCCGAGGCACTCCGAGGGACTCCGAGGCACTCAGAGGCACTCCGAGGCACTCCGAGGCACTCCGAGGTACTCCGAGGCACTCAGAGATACTCCGAGGCACTCCGAGGTACTCCGAGGCACTCCGAGGCACTCCGAGGGACTCCGAGGTAATCCGAGGTACTCCGAGGCACTCCGAGGTACTCCGAGGCACTCCGAGGTACTCGGAGGCGGCCAAGCCTCTCGCGCAGCACCTGCAGCTCCTTGGCCGAGCGCACGCGCTGCGTCGCATCCATACTCTGCTGCAGCGCGTCGAGTTGCTTTTGCAGCCCGAGCGGCTCGAGGCTCTTCGAGTTCTTTGTGAGCTCTTGGCGGACGAACGAGACAAACTCGCCGTAGGTCGTCTCCTGCGTGCGTTCGACCGTCTGCGCGAGCTGCTCTGTCGGCGCTGCATGCCGCTGCAGCCAATCGGTGGCGAACTGGAAGAAGAGGCCCTTTTGGATCAATGAGCGCTCGAGCTCCCCGACCTTGCGCCCCTCGATCTGGACATCGGGCCCGATGCCGCCGCCGCCGCGCACGCGCCGCCCGCCCGTGGTGAAGTACTCCTGCGTGTCCGCGAGCGCCGCGCCCGGCTTCGACGGCTCCGTCGGATCGATTCGCAGCAGCGCGCCCGGCGAGTCGGGGCCCGGCTTCGGCCTCGCAGCAGCAGACGCCCGGGCTCTTGGTGTCTGGAACGAGGCCGAGGCCGAGCTCGATACGGCGCTCGTGGCGGGCATGATGGCCAAGGCCGAGGCGGACGAGGGCTGCCGCGCCGCGGGATCCGTGGCGGAAGTGGTGATGGTGGCGGCGCCGGCCGGCGGCGCAGAGGACGTCGGCGCCCCCGCGTCCGCCGGCGGCGCCCTCGTCCCCGGCGTGAGGATCGCCGGCAGCTCATTGGGAGCGACAAGGATCGTCGGCAGTTCGTTGGCGGCCGATGCAACTACTCGACCGCCAGCGTACGAGATGGCCTGGATGCACCGCCCCGAGGGCGTGTAGTACTTGGCCACGGTGAGCTTGAGCGAACCGCCGCCAGGCAGCGGCTCGACCACCTGCACGAGCCCCTTTCCGTAGGTACGCTCGCCCACCACCAGTCCGCGGTCCGTGTCCTGCACCACCCCGGCCACAATCTCAGCGGCGCTCGCGGTGTTACTGTTGACGATGACGACGAGGCGCGTACGCGGATTCAGGAGCGGCGGGCGCATCGACCGGTACGAGAGCGACGTGCCCTCGCCATACACGCGCCCCGCCGTTGAGACGATCTCCGTGCCCTCTGTAACCAGCTGCTGCGACACTGCCACGGCGGCGTCGAGCAAGCCCCCCGGGTTGTCGCGAAGGTCAATGACGAGAGCCTTCATGCCGTCGGGCCCCTCGACGTCCTGCAGCATCTTGATTGCGCGCGCCGTCTCCTCCGCCGTCCCTTCGGAGAAGCCCTCGATCTTGAGGTACCCCACGCCGCGCGAAAGGGTGGCGAGGGTCACATCGGGCAAGCGTATCAAACGACGCTGCACGGGCATCACGAGCGTGCGGTCGGGCGTAGGAGAGCCGTCGCGGCTCACTTTGAGCTGGATCGACGTGCCCGGCTCGCCGCGCAGCAGGTTCTTCACCTCGTCCACTTCGAGGGGTTTCACGTCCTGCCCGTCCACGGCGAGAATGCGATCGCCCGCGCGCACGCCAGCGTCGTATGCGTAACCCTCGAGCGCGCCGAGCACGAGCACGTCGTCGCCGTCCTTGCCGATGGTGAGCCCGACGCCGCCGTACCTGCCCGACGTGCGCACGCTCAGATCGTCCGCCTCCTTGGGGTTCTCGTACACCGAGTATGGGTCGAGCACGGCGAGCATCGCGTTGACGCCGGTCTCGAAGAGCTGCTCGATGTCGATGTTGCCGTCGACGTACGCGGCCTTGACGTTGTCGAGGATTGTGCCGAAGAGGAGCGCCCGCTCGAGCACCTGCCCGTTGCCGTCACGCGCCAGGTAGCTCGACACTGCATTGCCGGTCGCGACGACCGAGCTGCCGGCAAGAACTACAGCGAGCATGAAGCCGGAGAAGACCTGCAGCGGCCGGATCTCGGCGAGCGAGGACCGGGCCGCCTCGACCGGCGCCGATTGCAGCACGTCAAGCAGGGCCTGCGGCAGCGCAGGCCTGGTTGCGACCGGCTTCTTCTTCTTCTTGCTGCTGCTGCTGCTGCCGAAGGCTGCGAGGAAGGCGTTGGAGGGCGGAGGTGGTGGTGGCGGAGCCCAGAGGCGCGCGAGCCAAGCGGGCTGCTGCTGCTGCTGCTGCTTCGGACGGCGCGGTTTGGGCGCCTTCGATGTCTGAAAAGACGCTTGGGCGCTGCCGAGCAGGCCGACGAGGACGAGGATGCGGAAGGCGCGCGTCGTCCGCGAATCCATCCACGTCTTGTATGTCAAGTCAAGCAAGCGAGTCCCTTGCGAGTCCATAGGCGGATAACCGTCGGCTCTGAAATTTGCAACGAATCGACTCCCATGGGCACCAAGCCGCTCGATGACGATTGCAATTCCTTTCCCTTTCGCGATGTCGTCGGCCCTCCTCGGCCGCACTCGGCGTTGCTTCAGCACGCGGAGCCGCAAGCTGCTGGCCTCCATCGACCAGGGTACCTCCTCGTCGCGCGTCATCTTGTACGACGCCGCCACGCTCAAGCCCGTCGCCAGCCACCAGCTCGAGCTCCAGAGTGCCACGACCACGCCACATGCAGGCTGGTCGCAGATGGACCCAAAGAAGATCCTGTCGACGGTCGACGCGAGCGCGCGTGGCGCGCTCGAGAAAGCTGGTGCGACCGCCAAGGACGTCGTCGGCGTCGGCATCACCAACCAGCGCGAGTCGACCGTCGTGTGGGACAAGCGCACCGGAGAGCCGCTCTACGACTGCGTGCTCTGGCACGACGCGCGCACGAGCGAGACGGCTCACGAGCTCGAGAAGGCGCTTGGTGGCAAGGAGGCTCTCCGGAACGTCTGCGGCCTTCCCATCTCGACCTACTTTTCGGGCGTCAAGCTGCGCTGGCTGATGGACAATGTGCCCGCAGTCCGCGACGGGCTCAAGCAGGGAACGGCTCTCTTCGGCACCGTGGACACGTGGCTCGCGTGGAACCTGACGGGTGGCGCCAAGGGCGTCGGTTCGAGCACACGCCACGTAACCGACGTGACTAACGCCTCGCGCACCATGATGATGGACCTGGGCGCGGGCGCCTGGCACCAGCCCTCACTCGAGGCCCTTGGGCTTGGCCACGTGGCAGGTGCGCTGAGTGCCTCTGATTGCCCCTGATGACCGCTGATGACCGCTGATGACCGCTGATGACCCTCTGCCACGTGGCAGGCGCTCTGCCGGAGATCCGGTCCTCCGCGGAGCCTTACGGCACCATCGCGGACAGCGGCGCGCTGCACGGCGCGCCCCTCACGGGCATGGTCGGCGACCAGCAGGCCGCGATGCTCGGCCAGCGCTGCTTCGGTCTCGGGGAGGCCAAGATCACGTACGGCACTGGAGCCTTCATGCTCGTGAACGCGGGCACCTCTCCAACGCCGTCGGCGCACGGGCTGCTCTCGACCGCGCTGTACCGGTTCGGCGCGAGCGGCAAGACGCATTACGCGCTCGAGGGAGCCGTCGCCTCCTGCGCCGTTGGGATCAATTGGTTTCGTGACTCGCTCAAGATGGTCGACACGCCTCAACAGCTCTCAGCACTCGCCTCGCTCGCCAAGGACGGTCACGGAAAGCCGTCCGCAGACGGCCTGTGCTTCGTGTCCGCCTTTGGCGGCTTGCTCTGTCCGTACTGGCGCGACGATGCGCGTGCCACGCTCGTTGGGCTCACGCTCAAGCACGACCGCACGCACGTCGCACGTGCGGTGCTCGAAGGCATCGCTTTCCAGGCCGCTGACGTAGTGAGCGCGATGGAGGCGGATACCAAGACGGCGGTCAAGGCGCTCCGCGTCGACGGTGGCGTCTCGATGTCCGACGCGCTGCTGCAATACCAGAGCGACCTGCTCGGCATCAGCGTCGAGCGGCCGGCTGACGTCGAGACGACCGCTGCGGGCGCCGCCATCGCCGCCGGCCTCGGCGCAGGCATCTGGTCGAGCGTCGCCTCCGTGCCCGCCCCGCCCGCCGTCGAGGGTCGTACTGGCGCACTCTTCGAGCCATCCATCGGTGCCGCCGAGCGCACCGCCCAGAGGGCTCGATGGGCGAAGGCCGTCCAGGCGAGTTTCGGCTGGGCGCAGTAGCGAACTTGCGAACTTGCGAACTGTGAACGACGCTCTCTCCGTGCTCTTCACGCGCTCTCCGCGGGTGACGTCGACCATGTGGAGATGTGGTCCCGTGTGGGGTTGTCACTTGTCAGCATATCGAGGGCTTTTGGCTTTCCCTGGCCGATTGGTCAAGAGGTGCATACATGTTTAGTCGTGTCAGACATGATGAGGTGCGTTGGAGCGTTTACCGTTCTGCGCGCAGCTCACAGCTCAACCGTAGGTGCGTGCGTGCGTGCGTGCGTGCCGGTCGCGCGATCGATACCGTTTTGCTATTTAGGCAGCAAGCGCGCTGGCCGCGCTTGCGAGCCCGCAGCCCCCGGGGCCCGGCGGGGCCGAACGGAACGCGAACCCCCAACCCCGAACCCGAAGGCGCGAAACAACTCAAAGGCGCAATCTTGATGACTTCGTGATTATGAGTGCAGAGACTTTGGAAGAGATGGTGCAGGCTTGTGAAAGCGGCTTTTCAAATCTTGCCCTTTCAAGTCAAGTCAAGTCAAGTCAAGTATAGACTTGACTTGACTTGAAACGTCCACGGTGTCGACCGACGTCTCGTTGCCTCTCCGTCCTCATGCTCGCCGTCGTGCCGCGCGAGCAGCACCACCAACACAACCGCGATCAGTTTGCAAGACCTACCACCGCACGCACAAAGGCGCTGGTGGAGGTGCCGCGAGCACATGTCGGTGGCACCTTTCATGTGACCGTCGCTGAAGGCATTCGGCTCCCAGTGGCATGCCCTGAGGGCGCTCGCCCAGGCGACGTCCTGGAAATTGACCTTCCAGAAGGTTTGCGCCTCAACGACAACTTTCTTGCTCGCCTAGCGGCTGCGGAGGAGCGTGAATTGCACGCCATCAAACTTGCCGAGGAGCAGAAGCTCCTGCTGTGCAACCCAGTTTACGGATGGCGATTTGGCAGAAAGTTTAAGTCGCAAGTTTTCGACCCTTACGAGACGGAGCAACAGCTTCAGCAGCGCAAGATGACACTAGCTTATGAGCAGGCCCACGTACGCGCGCACGAGCGCATCCAAAAGAAGCAAATCCTAGAGGATGTGATGGCACCCATTCAGCAGTGGCGTGACGGCCTAAATGCGGCCCCAGCATTATGTCCCGTACGGCCTTCAGCAGTCCAACGTGACGCGATGGAAAGCATCTACGCCAACCGGCAACAACTTCAGCAGCAGCAGCAGCAGCGGCAGCAGCAGCAGCAGCAGCAAACGACAGGTCAACTACCGCCAGACCGCGCTGACGCTATCCGTGAGTCGAATGCGTCGCGAGGCCGAATCAGCGTTGGACGTGCGCAACACGAGGCGGTGGCGATTGCCATGCAGCGGCAATTGATGAGAGATCCCAGGGGGGCTGCCTTCCATGCGGTGAAATAACGTTAGAGGTACAGCGAACGTCAATGTTAATCAGAAGAATACACGTAACCGGGGGTCCCGCGTCCGCCGGGCCGCGCGGCGCCCGCGTTCGTCAGTCCCCGCCCGCGTCCCGCGCCCTGCCGCCCGGCCCCGCCTCCCGGACCGTAAAATACGATACAGCCGAACCGGACCGGAACTCGGAAGGGAATCTCAGTGCGTGATCGTGCTCGGAGTGTCGGAGATGGAGTTTGAGCGTTGGTAACGTGAGACGCCGCCACATGCATGTGCCGCCCCGATCGGATGTGGGCGTGCTACTGGCGGTTGCGCGTGCCGCGGGCGCGCGGCGGAGACTGCGCCCGTTCGTTCCGGTCGGGTTCCAATTGCAGTGCGTTCAATTGAGTGCGTTATACTTATAGCAGTGCCGTGCGTCGATTGCTCGGGTTCGGTGGTGTTTGTTAACGCGGTTGAGGCTAGCCACACCGCACGCCAGATGAAACTGTGGTATGGCGTTACAAATCTACATCCCCAACTTACCTGCTAGACTTCGCTTGCGCTTTCAGCGCCTCCGCCACTCGCGCCGCCTTCTCAAGGTCAGCGTCATTGCGAGATCCCAAGTAGCCCTCATACTGATATCCGCATTGCAGCCCTGCCCGATCGCACGGCGACTTGGCGTTGTAATAGCTGCCCGGTTTCATGTCTAGTTCCTCGATCTTTCCCAGCGCGACGAATTCCTTAATCGCCGCATTCGCATCAGCCGCATTGCCCTTGCCAGCGGCCAAGAGCGCTTTCTTCTCGAGCTTCTCGAGCTCTTTCTTAGTCGCCTTATCTGCCGTCGACCCGTAAACGCCGGTAATGAAGAGCGTGAAGACGTTTTTATCGTCGATGATCGCAGCTGGCGTCGCCTCTTGCAAGCGGTACACGCGCGAGCCGTACACGGCTCGTGATTTTAGGATCTGCTGCGGGGAAGGCGGCGCCACAGCGATAGCGCGCAACGGCGTCACCGCTGAGCATCCTGTGGCGGTTGCACCAAGGACTGCACGCCCGATTAATTCTCGCCTCGATGGCGGTGTAAAGGAGCATGCGGCCAAAACCGCGACTGCCAACATTTCTTCGCGTCTCGCGATGCGGGGCTTCCTTTCGTACCCGGACATTTCCGAAAGAAAAAAGGTCCAAGCCGACCGAGCCTCCGAGCGTGGCACATTGCGCGGCTTTCCACTTTTGCAACGCTGGACTCCGACTCGCCGCATAATTCCTACTTGCATTTCTTCGGGGCACCTGTCTCTAACCGCGTGCCCTCATCCGCGATGGCGAGTCGCTTGAGCTCCTCTACAGCCAGGAGGCTCTCGCCGCCGCCCTCCCAGTGGATGATCGCCGCAGGCTCGCCTGAGGGCGTGGAGCCCTGAGCGACCCTCGTGGGCAGCACCATGCCACCGTCGCCGCCACCGCCTCCGCCCGAAGGCCCGCCGGCTAGTCCCGCGAGCACGTCCCGCGGAAGCACAAACTCACGCCCCTCGTCGACGCCCGCGAGGACGCGTAGCACAAGGCCGCGCTTTGGGTCGAAGCGCAGCTGCGCGGCCTGTGCACCCCTCTGCGCGTGCTGCAGCCTTGCCACGTCCAACGTCAGTTGCGCCGCCGCCGCCGCGAGAGCGCCAGCGGTGGCGCTCTCGGGGTACGCCACGACGATCGGGGTGCTGGCATCGCACGCGGCGCTGACTGCGGCCTCGATGGGCAGCCGAAAGGCGGCATGCGCAGCGACGCCCGCGTACTCGCGCACCGCTTCGAGCTGCGACGTGCCAAACGGGTGGTGCACCTCGCCGTGCCCGTCGGTGAAGTATCCCATGTTCTCCACCAGGCCAATAATTGGCACTGCGAGTTCGCGAAACATGTCGATGCCCTTCTCGACGTCCACGCGCGCGAGGCGCTGCGGCGTGGTGATCACGAGCGCGGCGCTCAGCCCGTACGTCTGGCACAGCGTGAGCTGCACGTCGCCCGTGCCTGGTGGAAGGTCGACAAGCAGGTAGTCGAGATCGCCCCATTCGGTGCCCGAGAGCATCTGGCCTACGACCTTGCCCACCATCGGCCCGCGCATGACCGCGGCGGGCACGCGACCGGTCGAGGCGCCCTTGGCGATGAAACCATACGACATCAGCCGCACGCCGCCAACGAGCGGAGGCGTCAGCAGCTTGTTGTCCGAGCGCTGCACGATCGGCAGTGAGCCTTCCGGCAGCGCGACGAGCGATGGCAGGGACGGTCCGTGGACGTCGGCATCGAGCAGGCCGACGCGGGCGCCGAGACCGGCCAGCGCAAAGGCCAGATTGACCGCCACCGTCGACTTGCCCACACCACCCTTGCAGCTCGAAACGCCGATGAGAGCGCCGACGTGCTGCAGGGACGGCGGTGCCTTTGCGCCCATGAACGAGGGCGGACGGCGCACGCGCGCCTCGACGTCGCATCCATTGACCCACTCCGCATCGAGTAGCGTCTTCTGCGCCGCAGCCTCGATCTCGGCACGTTGCGGGCACGCCGCCGAAGCAAACTCGAGAGAGCACGACGCGCGGCCCGACTGCCGGACGACAACGCTCTTGACGGTCACCAGCGCCGGATCGATCGCTGGCGTCGCGCGCAGCCGCGAGAGCGCCTCTTCCTCGTAGCGCGCTCGCACGGACGGTGCGAGGGTGCCCAGGCGGCGGCTTCGGCAGCCCAATCGGCCCACGGGCGCAGCAAGGGACCTCATGCTCAGCGCGCTCACGGGTGTGAATGAACTTGTGCACTTGCCACGCAGTTAGCGTCTGTGGACGTGCGGGCCATGGCGAAGTCGGGGCGGCGGCGTGGATTCGAGCCAAATCCCGGCGCGCGCCCGCGACGGCTTCCGTTCCTGTGAATGTTTAGAGTGCTACCGCCGGCTTCCCCACCCCCGTTTGTCGTTTCTCGTTTCGGTGGTGAGGAGCTCTTACCGGGTACTTTAGACACAATGCGGGGAAGTGTGCGGAGACGGATTGGCGGGTGTGGCGTGAAGCTGCAACGCCTGAAGGGCGAAGTGGATGACCCAATCCCCCTCGTAATATTAGGCGATGACACAGTGTGAACGCACCGTGCACAGA
>PJAB01001961.1:0-11236 GCA_002887195.1 Chrysochromulina parva | reverse complement strand
ACCACCGCCACCGCCCCCTCCGCCACCGCCCCCCCCCTCGCCTCCGCCGCCCCCCCCACCGCCAACGCCACCACCGTCTCCTCCTCCTCCATCGCCGCCACCACCTTCGCCACCACCGCCCAAACCGCCTCCCTTTCCTCCGCCTCCATCCCCGCCTCCATCCCCACCGCCTTTACCACCTCCATCGCCACCGCCGCCATCTCCGCCTCCCAATCCGCCGCCTCCTAGCCCCCCGCCACCCCTACCACCGCCTCCCTCTCCGCCGCCCCCCTCTCCGCCGCCACCCTCTCCACCGCCGCCTTACGCCCCAGCGACCTTTTCCCTCTCACTCTCCATCGAAATCCCCATCTCCTCCCTCAGCCCGGGTCTAACCGCTTCGGACTTGATGCGCCTCGTCAACGCTCAGGGGCGCCAAGTTGCCTCCGCCTCTGCTCAGGTCAGCACAACCATCACCCAGGTGGCCACCGGTGGACTCAGGCTGCCCGATGGCCTCATACTGGGCAACGGAGCCACACAAGATGCGGTGCTTCCAGCGGTCTGTGGCGACGACCCCAGCTGCACGGTTACAGTCACTGCGTTCGTGCCTCCGCCGATGCCGCCACTACGTCCCCCTCGGTTCCCGTTCCCTGGTCTGCCTCCACTACCGCCAGACTTGCCGCCACCGTCTCCGCGTGTGCCACCGCCCCCCGGCTTGCCACCCTCCCCGCCACCTTCACAGCCGCCGTGGTGGCTCGAGCGGCGCCTCTCCGAGCAGCACGCAGCCGGACATAGACGCACACAGGCGGCACAAGCGCACTCGAGCGACTGCTTTGCCACCGTGACGTCGCGAGTCCTTGGGCCAACGGTGCCTCTGATCCAACCACCGCCCCTCAGCTTGCCCATGCTCGAATCTGAGCTTAGCATGCCACAGGGCTCTTTTGGCACCAACGGCTGTGCCGGGCTACCCCAGCAGCCGGCACTGACGAGCATTCAGCTCACACTGCTCATTGTCGACCGAGGCTCACAAGTGCAGTCGCGGCTGGCCCACGGGCAGCTGCAGGCCTCCAGCCTTCCCATTCTCATCGCACTGAGCAACTTGACTAATACCAGCCTCCACTTGTTCACCATCCTCGAAACCGCAGCGGCCATCACGCCGCCCGCGCCGCCCCCGCCGCCACCGCCATCGCCGCCTCCGCCTCCGCCCTCCCCGCCTAGCCGACCGCCGCCACCCCTGCCTCCGGCGCCGTGGCACAAGCCATATCTGTTCAGATACCTACCGCCGTCGCCACTCCCACCATTGCCGCCGAAAGCCCCCCCGCTCTCACCGCCACCACCCGTACCCCCCTCGCCCCCGCCCCAGCCACCCACCTATTGCTATCCACTGTATGGACGTGGCGACTGCTCGGAGCACGACTACTGCCTTGCTGCGCAGGGCCGTGGACGGTGCGTGGGTGGCCGTTGCGAGTGCGCCGCAGGCTTCTGCGGTGCCAACTGCTCGGGCATCGTCCTATGCCATTACTGGGATGAGCTCACGTGGCAGTGGTCCATGCAAGGAATGACGACACTCCATACCATCGGCCAGGCCATTGTATGCGAAGCGGACGACGTGCCGGCGACTGCATTCGCCGGCGTCTGCGTCCTCGGCGCGCCCACACCGCCACCTTCGCCGCAAGTCGAAGCCGTCGCTCTTCCTCCTGCAAGTCTCTTTGACGGTTCGAGAGCGTCCGCCGTGGCGATCGTGCTCTGCACACTCCTCAATGGGATCACCGTTCGTCGTGCTCGTCAGTGGCGCCAGTCGCTGCTCCCCGCGAGCTTGAAAGATCCGATGTGGTCGGACATTTTGGTGCTGTGGTTCTTCATGGGCGTGTACGCAAGCAAGCGCGTCCTGACGACGGTCGTGCTCGCATGCATCGAGTTTCGGAGATGGACTTGGGAGCTGCTCAAACGCTGCGCGATCACCTCAGTGCTCGCCGGGCTTGCGATCGCATGCTGGATCTGGGGCTGCCTGGTGGAGACGGCATCTATGACGAAACGCACAGTCACCAACGTGATGCTCGTCGTCTTTTGGATTGGCATGTGGACCAAGCAGACGACGTTCGCTTGCATTCATCTAGTGCGCGGCAGTGCCATTACAGCCGCGCTCGGCCTCAAAGCTCTCACCGTCTTGATCGCCCTCGAGTCGAAACGTACGGTCACGAACGCCATGCTGGCCATCTACTGGCTTGGCATGTACATCACGAATGCCATCAAAGCCAAGGTGCTCAAGCTCAAGGCCGCGTACAAGGCAGCGAAGGAGCGACGTCGTATGGCGAGGGAGAGGCGGGCAGCCGAGCGCAAGGCGGCAGCCGAGCTGCGGGCAGCTGAGCAGCGCAGGGTGCAGGACGAGAGAAGGCGGAAGATGGAAGCGGAGCTCAAGCGCAGGGAGAAGGCATACGTATCCTATCCGAAGCAGAAGAAGGGCCCAGTTGCCATGGTTTCACCCTCATGGAGGTGGAGTGATGTCGAAGACGAGGTGGCCAAAGAGGATCTGCCGCTGGACGGGCCCAGCCGCGCTCAGAGGCCGACGTACCCATCCCCGTACATGGCGTCGACGGAAGAGGACACGACAGTGCGCGAGCTGCAGGCAGAGGCGGAAGCCAAGGCCATCAAGGCAGACGCAGTACGCGCCCGTGTCGTCGAGCTGCAGGAGCAGCTCACCAATGGCATCCTCACGCTCGAGGGACGCACAGAGCTTCAGCACCAGGAGGCGCTGCTCAAGGAGCTCAATGAGGCGGCGGACAAGGCGGCGGCGGCGGCGCACTTGGCGGCACACACGGCTGCCGCGGTCAAGCTGCAATCGATCCAGCGCGCCCGCTCGTCGCGCACGTCGAATCCGGCCGCCGCTCATGGCGAGGTGGTCAACGGGCCTCTGACTCGCGACGAGCGCGACGCTCTCATCGCCGCAATCATTGCGGAGGGACATGCACATGGGCAGCGGCACGGGCTGGCGATTCCGCCGCTCAGCAGCACCCGCGTGCATGCGGTCCCGATGCACATGGCCAGTCGGCCAATTGAGCTGGTGAACGGTCAGCTGACCAAGGCGCGCACGCCCATCATCACACTCGACCTCGCCGAGCTACGCGGTGGCTTGCTGGTTGAGCCTGACTCTGCCCGCCTCGAGGCTGGCGTGTGGGAGGAGGCTGTGCTGCGGGCTAGCCCAGATCGCTCCCGGTTGATGACGGGTCGCATCTCTATGGCGGCGTTTCTCCAGCAGGATCCATGGGGGGCTGCCCGACCCACCTCGGCCGCATTGGACTCAGCGCGCGGCATTTCGGAGACAGAGGTCGCGAGCACGAGTGAAGGCAGCGGCTCCAGCGCCCGCGAGACGCCCCGATCTCGCGTAACGTCTCGAGCTGCATCTCGAGCTCCGAGCTCCGAGCTGCCCGAGGTGCAATCTCGTCCTCAGTCTGCTGCATCAGTGCTCGGTACTTCGCGCTCTCAATCCGCCCTCGAGGCACCGCGTGCCGAGGCACCGCGTGCCGAGGCTCAGCTCTCGCGTAAGCGCCTGCAGATGGCCCCTCTACCCGTTGACATCAATCGCCCCCAGACGGCGGGCGCAGGCCAGCGCCCGAGCATACGCCCGAGAACGGCAGGTTGTGAGCGACCTTCCGATCCCTCGTCGGCAGCGTGTGGCAGTGGAGCCCCCCAGCTCGTCCGTAGGCGCATGCCCATGGACCCTCAATTACTGCAGGGGCCCACCTCGTTTGCTTGCCGAGGGCCCACACCCTTCGCCGAAGCCCTTGGCCGTACCGGTACGGGCGGGCCGAGTGGCACTGGCTCTGGCACTGGCTCACTCCCTCGGCCGCAGAGCTCGCCTGGGTTACTTCCACAGCGGCTGCAGGCCGCCTCGCAACCCAACCCAAACCTGGCGTTGCTCGACGTGCAGATCGATCACTACCCCAATTCTCTCGAGCATCCGGAGTACGAGGGCTACGCGTACGAGCCGGCCCGCATCCGTGCCCGGCTCGCACTGAGCGGCCAGCTCATCCGCGGGCGCATGATGAGCCAAGCAGACCCTGGCTTTCTCTCGCGCCCCGCCTCGAGCACAGTAGTCGCCTCGCGCGCGAATGCGTGGGCAGCCGATGGCGGCAGCTCCCAAGCGTCCACACGGCCGGGCACGCCGACGAGCGCCTTTCCGTCGCTCGCCGCTCCTCCCTCGCCGCCGCCCTCGCCGCCACAACAACCCGAGCTCCCGCCGTTGCGCGACGGCTCGAACCGGCCGCCGTTCCCACAGTCGCAGCCCTCCACAGCCCCCCGCCAGCCCCCCGCTGCGGCCCTTGCCCGACCCAGCTCGACCTCTGGCCAGCCGCTCCCGAGGCCTCTCAGCCGCCCGGGCTCCGCTGGCCTCTCACGTAGCCTGAGCGTGGCCGCTCTGACAGGGCTCGTCCACTTGGACGAGCCCGGGGTTCTCGACAGCCCGCGCAAGGGGCTACAGAGTGGCAGCTCGGGATGCACCGAGGTGATTACAAGCCATGCCAACGGCTCTATGATTCGCAATCTCTCCCGCCCCTCCTCAGCCGCTCGCCTCCAGCCGCTCGTGTCGCGCCCATCATCGTCCCGCTTCGGACCACCGCCCGCGTCCGCAGCCTCGCGTGGGGGGCGGCTCGAGCTCGATCCGCTCGGCATCCACCGCCAGCAGCAGCAGCAGCAGCGGCAGCAGCCTTCACACGAGCAGTCGCCGCAAGGCTCGGCACGTAGCACCCAGGACAACGCTCCTTCTCGTACCGCCTCAACCTCTCGTCGCCTCTCGCACGCCTCTGCACCTCAGCCCGCCTCGCCGCGACTCTCTTTGCACAGCAGCGACGACATAGTCGACTCTCCGATCGCGACGCCGATCGTGACACCTCGAGGTCCATCGGAGGGCGTCGACCTTGAGGCGAGCGTGGACGAGATGCAATGGGACGAGATGCGATTGGACGAGAACGCAATCTCGAGTGCAACTCCAGCTGCTGGTGGCGTGCGCGTGGCAGCCTCCGCGTGGCACGAAAGGGAGGTCGAACGAGAGGCTGAGCGGAGCGATGTCGAAGCAGGCGAGAGCAGGGCTCCTGCTGCCGCGGAGGCTGAATGGGCTTCTAACGTGGCTGTCGACGCTGGATCTCCACGTACTTCAAATGAGGCAAGCGCGGCGCGCGGCGCGTCGGAAGCCGACGAGGCGGCTCGGCAGCGCTTAGTGCTCCAGACGACGCTGGCGAGCAGCAGCCATCGTAACTCGGACGTCTTGAGAGCTGTCTTGAGTGAGGCCAGCGATGGCCACGAAGCTGTCTTGAGTGACGAAGCTGTCTTGAGTGACGAAGCTGTCTTGAGTGACGAAGCTGAGGTGTCGCCTGCTCGCAGCGACGTGGATGAGCAAAGCGAGGGTCACGGCGACGAGGGAGGTGCTGAAGAGTATGACGACCCGGGTGAGCACGACAAGGGTATCCGCAGCCGCGTCGAGGCACCTGTCGAGGACCCAAGAGTCGAGGACCCAACGGTCAAGTCGTTTACCGGCGAGCTGCTCAAGCACGTGCTCTCGCCCTTGGCTTGCTCGACCCTCACGTGCCACCTGAACGAACACGCCAAGGCTAACGAGGGGCACGATCAGCGCCTCGAGATCACGCGGCCGGAGCTCGAGCAGCTGATTGGCCTCGAGGAAGTTGGTAGGGTGGTGGCCGCTTTCGGCGCGCCCTTCGACACCCTCAAGTTGAGCTCGGTTCGCCCCATGAGCGCGACAGTGCGGCATGAGCGAACCGCCGTCGCAGCCGCCGCCTATGAGCTCGCTACGGAGCCTACGCTGGACCTCGAGCAGCAGATCGAGGGGAGATTGGGAAGTGGTGAGGCGGAGGAGGCCGAGGAGGCCGAGGAGTGCGAGAGGGCCGCTGCGCGCGCATCCGTCGAGGCGACCGAGTCGGCCGAGGCGACCGAGGCGCACCGGCTCAAGGCAGCGCTCGAGACGATGCCTTTCTTCTCGATCCCGATGCTTGCCCTACGAGGCTGCTCGGCTGAGTACGTCGACGCCCTCGCGCGCTGGCACACCGTCTTCGCCATCGTGTGCCAGCCACACCCAGCCACCGGCACACACCATCTGATCGACCTCGAGCAGCAGCTGCAGTGCTTCTGGAGCCATCTGATGCTCGAACTCGGCGCGGTCGCTCTGCTCGCGACAGCACACGGGAGGGATGCCGACGAGGCGCTCGAGGAGCAGCTTGGTGCGATCTCTTTCACGGCGGCCATCGCGGCAGGCGTGTGCGGCCTTGCTGTGAGTCGCGTCGCCTTTGTCATCGCTGGGCCCGCGGGCCGTGTACGGAGCACCAGGGCCGTTACTACTCCCACCGCCGGCGAGCGCCGCACGCCAAGCGTGTGGACGCCGAGTATCTTGAACCCGAGCCCCTGGGCCCGTGCGGCTGGACCCGAAGTTGAGGACGTCTGGGCGTACCGGCATTGGGCGTCCACTACGGCGCCACGCAGGCGTGAGTTTGCGCTCCGCGCGCTTCGCTCCGCCGGCGGCTGGCTGGTTGCATGGTCGATCTTCGCCGGTGGCGCCACGCTCGCGCGTGGGTGCATGATGGGCACCTCGGGACGTCGAGCCAGCTCCGTGCTCCGCGGCTGGGCCCTCGCCCAGGCTGTCTCGTGGGCTCTCGTGGAGCCTGCTGGGGTGGCTCTCGCGCTCGTGGTCTTCTACGCGCCCATATGGTGGCCTCGTCTTCTCACGTACGCTTTCGGGCCCATCGGGTGGATGCAGCGCAACAAGCTCCCGACCGCCCGCGCGCTCCTGATGGCGCCTGTGCTGCCACGGCTGCGCTTACGACTTGAGGCGCGCCCAACTCGGCGCTCATCGCGTGCCAAGGTCGGACCGAGCTCCTCTGAGGGAGATCTTCCGCTGGCGACCTCCTCGGCGGCTGAAGATCCGAGCTCCGGTGACGACGCTCCTTGGACCTTCTTTGCTACGCCTATCGGCATCGTGCGCGGTCGCCTCGGGCTGAGGCGCGCTCCCCGCAAGTATAGGATTCATGCCGCCCCAATGTGACGGATGCAGATGTAATTGTATAACATTGAGAGTGTAAGATTGAAGAGAAACACGAGGAGTGGAAGTGTTGCGTTGAGTCTCTCGGTCTTCGATCGAAGCACACATCTCGTGACATCTAATCTTACACATCTTCATCCACCTCATACTCGCACGCGTGGCGACGCGCTGGGTGGCATTCGCACGCGAAGTCGATTGCCGAGGAGGTGCGTCGGCACGACGTCATTCGCTGCGACAGCAGCTCGGTGAGCTCCCGCCTCCTCGGCCGCTCTCCAATGGCACGCACCTCGCTCCGCGCTGCTGGTGCGCGCGGATCGAGCGGTCAACGCCCCGGATGACGAGCAAGCCGTGCGCGCCGTGCGCGGCGTCGCGGAACGAGCGGTCAACGCTCCGGATGACGAGCAAGCCGTGCGCGCCGTGCGCGGCGTCGCGGATCGAGCGGTCAGCGCTCCGGATGAGCGCGCCGTGCGTGGCGTCGCGTGCGTGCCAGCGCGAGCAGAGGCTGGGGGCAGCCTCTGCAACATGAGCACTCGGGCGGAGCCGAGCTGCTGCGGATTGAAGACGGGCACTCGGCTGACGCGGCTGGGCTTCAGCGGGGGCTCGGCCTGTGCGCCGAACTCCGCCTTCAAAGCAGCCTCGACCGCCGCGACGGTGATCGCACGCGCCAACGCGTGCAGTGCGGCACTGAGGGCTTCCTCGGGTGAAATCTCGGGAGTGACCTCGGGTGAGCACAGCGCCTGCTCGAAATGGCCATGTGTCGTCACAGGCGTTATCTCGGGAGAGACCTCGGGTGGGCTCGGCGCCTGCTTGAAATGGCTCTCGAGCGAGGCTGGCCGAGTCGGCGTACGACCGCTGCTGCTGCCGCTGCTGCTCGTAGCGAGCGTGCGGTGGCAACCCTCCCCTGGGCATGGGGTCATGTGCCATCGACGCGGAGACCATGGTGGGAGTGACAAGGCTGGCTTGGTGCGGACCTCGGCAGCGCCCCAGCCCAGGGGAAGAAGATGCGCGAGCTTGGAGTCGGAGAGACTGGTGCGCAGAACCTCCAGCCTCTGCACCATCTCTTTGGCCATCGGTTTCGGCGCCAAGGCATGCGGCCGTGTGGGCACCAGCTGGATGGGGCGCACCGGCTCAGACGCAAGATGCGCATGCCTCAAGGGCCGCGACAGGATGAAGGAGCGAAAGTCCCTGCCCGAGGCATTCTCACGCACGTCGATGGCCTCGCTGTTGAACGGGGCTCTCGTACGCCAATCATTTGGAACAGAGCCCGGAGAAACAGTGTCCCAATCTCTCACGCTCTCGTAAGTCCAGACAGCCGCAAAGCGCAAGCGTAGCCGGCGGCCGTGCAAGGACTGGACATGCCCGGGCGGCCCGCGGCGCACAAAGTTGAGCTTCACCTCGATATCTCCCGCCGATGCACTTTCTGCGAGGAAGGCATAGGCCACCGAGGCTGGCGCACCCTTCCGCCAGGCCTCAGGCAGCTTGCCCGGTGACGAATCGGACTCATGCCGGAGCTCTCCGAGGTCGCGTGCAAGCGAAGGATCCACTCTGTCTAAGTCACGCAAGTGGTCATCGAGGTGAGAAGGGCACAAACCGTGGGCGTCATCGCCATACGCCGCTGGCATGCTCACGACGATTGGCTCACGAGCAGCGCTAGGGGATCGCAGGCAACGAAAACATAGAAATTGGCGAGAATGTGCACGCGCTGCCGTTTCGCATGCATTCCTTACAAACTCCGCGCGTTTGCTGAGGTTGTTGTTAAGGGCGTTGACTGCGTCCTGTATCACGCAAAGGTTCTTGACGTTGGAGGTGAGCTCGAGTTGTGGGGTGAAGAAGATTGAGAGTTAGGGTTAATGGACGTTAGGTGGGATTCGCGCAACACAACCTTGAATGGTCTGAAGCCCCTAGCCCAGAGGGTTTCATACCCATTCAGCCACATGCCCAACTCCATTTTTGCTCAGCCTGCTCCCCACTGACACAGTTCGTCTCAGCGAGAACGAGCACGTCGCACACATCCCCACCATCACGGAGCTCGGAGGTACGCCTCACGCGCCGCCGGGCGATCCGAACGCATACCGCACACATTATGGAGAATCGGAACCGCACCTCTTGCATGTACCTCTGCCCGCGCCTGTTCGCACAAGGGAACTGTCCACACTCAGCCAGCAGTCGTATCGCGTCGATGCCCACCCTCATGGCCACCGCACGAGCGGCCGTGGCCCGAACTGCGCGTGGCCGACACCCGACGTTGGCGGCCGCACCGCACAGGCGGCGCGATGTATGCACGCCAAACGGACGGCCGCCCGCCATGCACAACCCCCCACATGGAGCCAGAATCCCCCTGGACGTCCCACACACACACATGCCCAAGGGCGAGCACTAGTTGTTGACCACTGTTGCAGCTGAAAGCCAGCCTTTCCTTTGTTACACTGCGTTACGAATCGAGGTCTCCCCTTCCTCTGTCTCAAGATAGGTGTAACGAAGACTGCGCAGCAAATTGGTCAATGTATGATCAATCACTTTGCGAAGCGTTACCCGGGTATCTGGATAAGCAGGTATGCAGGGAAGTTTGAAATCTGCTGGGCAAACTTACTCAATTTTTGTCAGCGCGGGTCTGATCGCGCCGGATGCCACAGAGCGAGATACCCTTCTGCTTGGCGACTTCAGCGAGCATCATGGCGGACTCCGCATCAAGCTGATTGCCCAGGAGGTTGGCCAGCGTCAGCCCGCCATTAACTGCATAGCTTGGATTGCGCGCGCACCATCTCTCAGAGTGCCAAGTGGGAGGGGGCGCCTCGCCATGCGTTTCGGAGGGCTTGCTTGGCTTGTTTATCGAGGTCATTGTACTCAAGGCTGCGCACACACAGAGGGTGCGTTGTCGGGTTGCAAAGAGCAGTGGGGTCAGAGAGGCCTCAATTTGATTAAGTTTGAGGCGAAACGTACCATATTTCGGTCAGCGCGCCTGTGACGGTCGTGCGGAGCGCCTCGGCGATCAGCTTGCCTCCAACAAGGCCGATGTTCTCGTAATGCGCGTCCATAGACATAATCTCGCTGTCCTTGTTGCCGCAGATGGCGGCAAAGATGGCGCCCCAACCCTCATCCCTGAGGTGGTTGCCCCTGAGGTCGACGGACGTCAATGTGCTGTTGACGCCAAGCATCTTGGCCACATGTTTGGCGCCTGCTGACCCTCCGATGTTGCTGCCATAGTTGCTGCCATAGTGGCTAATGTCAAGCTCCTTAAGCGTCTTGTTCTGTTCTAGTGCCTCGCAGATGGCTTTGGTGCCCTCCTCCCCCAACCTGTTTTTGGCTAGGGACAGCATCGTCAGCGCGCCATTAACGCGCAGGGCGTCGGCGATTGCAGTGATGCCCTCTGCGGTGTAGGTGCCTTGTTGGCCGTCTCTCTCGGTTTCCCAGATGCCACACAGACGGTTTTTGGAGAGGTCGATGCTTGTCAGCCCGCCTGTGACAACGGCCTGTGACAGGTCCGACGCCAGCAGGACGGCATCGGTCGGCATGAGGATGTGCTGGTCGGAGAAGTCAGCGGTGGTCTGGTCGCGCCGGATGCCGCAGAGCGAGATGCCCTTTTGCTTGGCGACCTGAACGAGCATCTTGGCGGACTCCGAATCAAGGTGATTGTCCAGGAGGTTGGCCACCGTCAGCGCGCCATTACCGCGCAGGGCCTCGGCGATTGCAGAGATGCCCTCTGCGGTGTAGGTGCCTCGAAGTTCTCCAAATATAGTTTCGATGCCGCACAGCTGGTTTCGGGAGAGGTCAATGCTTGTCAGCCCGCCTGTGACAACGGCCTGTGACAGGTCCGATGCCAGCAGGATGGCATCGGGCGGCCCGAGGCTCTTGCATTGTTCCTTGGATGTGGTCTGGTCGCGCCGGATGCCGCAGAGCGAGATGCCCTTCTGCTGGGCGACTTCAGCGAGCATCTTGGTGGACTCCAAATCAAGGTGATTGCCCAGGAGGTTGGCCACCGTCAGCGCGCCATTACCGCGCAGGGCCTCGGCGATTGCAGCGATGCCCTCTGCGGTGTAGGTGCCTCGAAGTTCTCCAAATTCAGTTTTGATGCCGCACAGCTCGTTTCCGGAGAGGTCAATGCTTGTCAGCCCGCCTGTGACAACGGCCTGTGACAGGTCCGATGCCAGCAGGATGGCATCGGGCGGCCCGAGGCTCTTGTATTGTTCCCCGGATGTGAAGTCAGCGGTGGTCTGGTCG
>PJAB01001960.1:0-11236 GCA_002887195.1 Chrysochromulina parva | reverse complement strand
GCCAAAGTCGTCGTCCAGCGCCAGCGCGACCCTTCGCAGCTCCGCCGGCGGGCTTCTTCTTAACATGCTGCTGCAGGAGCAGCTGGTGCGCGGGCTTGACGATGCGGCCGCCGTGCGGCGAGATCATTCGCGTGGTCGCCGCGAACTGCTTCGTCTTCGCCTTGTGGCTGCCTTTCGCCATCGCACGTCGAGCGCGCGCGCGCGCGCGGGAACGCGGGGACGCGCGGTACGCGGTGTGCAGTTTTGCTCCCAGTCTGAGATGTCGAAAGAAACCAGGGTTGTTGAACACCGGGGGGCGGCTCTTCATCTCAAAAGCCAGTTCACACATTCGGAATGCTGTGAGATGCGGAGTCTCGTGCGCCTCGGCTCGCTCTCGCTCGCCTTCGCGGCGCATCTGCAGCCGCGCGTGCTCGCCTCGCGCGCGCCGCCGCTCCTGCGCGTGCGCGGCGGCCGTGCGGTCGCGACTGCCGCGACCGCCGCCGACGTCAAGCTCGCCGAGCTGCGGCAGGCGATGGCCGAAGCGGGTGTGGCTGCCTTCGTGGTGCCGTCGGGCGACGCGCACCTCTCCGAGTATACGCACCCCGCGTACGACCGACGCGCCTTCATCTCGGGCTTCACGGGCTCGGCCGGCACTGCGGTCGTGACCGCTGACGCCGCGCTGCTCTGGACCGACGGTCGTTACTTTCTGCAGGCGGAGCAGGAGCTGTCGCCACACTGGACGCTGATGCGCCAGCTCCAGCCGGGAGTGCCGACCATCGAGGCGTGGCTCGCCTCGAACCTGCCCAATGCCTCAGCTGTTGGCATCGACGCGTCGGTCCACTCGGTCGACGACGCGCAGAAGCTCTCGGGCGCGCTGGACGCGGCAAACCGTCAGTTCGCCCTCAAGCCGCTGCCGAGCCCGAATCTGGTGGATCGGGTGTGGCACGACCGGCCGGCGGCGCCGCAGGGCCTCGCACGCCAGCTCCCACTCGAGATCGCCGGCGTGAGCACGCTCGAGAAGCTTGCGGCGGTGGGGAAGGACTTGGCGGCAGCCGGTGCGGACGCGATGGTCCTCGGCTCGCTCGACGAGGTGTGCTGGCTGCTCAACGTGCGCGGCGAGGACGTGCCGCACTGCCCCGTGCTCCAATCCTTTGCGCTCGTCCACGCCGCCGGCGCGGGCGGCGCTGGCGTGACGGCGACGCTCTTCGTGGACGAAATGAAGGTGGCGGCGGACGTGCGTGCGGCGCTCGCAGCAGCGGGCGTCACTCTCGCGCCCTATGCGGAGGCCGAGCCGACGGTTCGGTCTCTCGCCGGCGCCGGTAAGACCCTCATGCTCGACCCCAAATCAGTCAACTACGGACTCCGGCTCGCGGCGGGTGGCCGCGCGGTCCTCACCACCTCGCCTCTCATCCTTCGCAAGGCATGCAAGAACGCAGCGGAGCTCGCCGGGATGCTCACGGCGCACGTACACGATGGCGCGGCGATGGCTCATTTCTTCGCCTGGCTTCGGCGTACGGTCATCGACGAGCGCACGCCCCTGGACGAGCGGCAGATCGCCGCGCGCCTCGCCGCCTTCCGCGCCGAGCAGCCCGGCTTCCTCGACCTCTCGTTCCCCACGATCTGCGGTGTTGGCTCCAACGGCGCGATCATCCACTACAACTGCCTTGTCGCCGACCCGTCCAAGGTGAACACCTTTGACGGCACGCAGATGATCCTCCTCGACTCGGGCGGCCAGTACGCTACCGGTACGACCGATGTCACGCGCACCTTCCACCTCGGCACACCGACGCCGTGGCAGCGCGAGTGCTTCACCCGCGTGCTCAAGGGTAACATCGGTCTCGACTCCCTCGTCTTCCCCGAGGGCACGCCGGGCACGGCCATCGACGCCTTCGCGCGCCAGTCGCTCTGGTCAGCGGGGCTCGACTACCTGCACGGCACCGGGCACGGCGTAGGCGCAGCACTCAATGTGCACGAGGGCCCACACTCGATCTCGACGCGCTACGCCAACGTGGTACCTCTCCAACCAGGCATGATCTGCTCCAACGAGCCCGGCTACTACGAAGCAGGCAGCTTCGGCATCCGGATCGAGAACCTGCTCATCGTGAGGGAGAAGCAGACGGCACATAAATTCAACGGCAGGGCGTACTACGGCTTCGAGCAGCTGACGCACGTACCGATCTCGACCACTTGCCTCGAGCCGTCGCTGCTCACCGCCGCTGAGGTCGCGTGGCTCGACGGATACCACGCGCGCGTGTGGGAGCGCGTCTCGCCGCTCATGGACCCCTCCTCGGAGGGCGCGCGCTGGCTGCGCGAGGTGACGCGCCCGCTCGCCGAGCAGGGGCTGCAGGGCCTGCCGAGCCCGAGGGAGGCGCCTCGGCCCCTCGCGCCATTCGCGGCTGCAGCCTGACACACGCTTAGACGCTTTGGCCGCCGCGCTGCGTGAGTTTAGCGTGTCGTTGGACGGTGGGGGAAGATACACGTTGGGCGTTATGACCTGTGTGATGTTTCTCTGCCATATGCACAGTCCGAAGCTCGAAACGGCGCGTTTGACTGATTGCTACATAACGCCAATACGGCGCGAAAGTAGAAGAACAAGAAGGAACACAGGGATGCCGGGCTGGCACCCAAAGCGCTCGCAGCCGCCGCCGCCGCCGCCGCCCCCGCCCGAGCGAACGAGACACTGGCTTGAGCATCCGGTGTCGGATCGCAAGAATGACGGGCATCTTCAGCGCATTGGTGGTGTTAAAGCAGGATACGCTGGCCATATCCCTGAGTCACAGATGCCTCCCGGCCAGTCTCCGTATGGCATCACGCGAGGATGCGCGGCACAGCGCGGCCACGAACGCTCGAAGCTCGACTACTTTGCCAAGGATGCACCCTCTCAGGCTACCCGACGCGCCGTCAGCCTGCCCGGGTATCGTGGTCACTTGCCCGGCGATCAGGAGTCGTTTGGCACTTCGCCTTGGAGCCCGAATCGAGGCGATCAGCGGTTCGCTGCCGAAGCTGGTTCGCAGTCGGCGCGCAACACTTCGAGGACCCCGAGGACGCCTCGCGGGTATTCCTCTTCGCCTAGTGCCCGGGGGGCTGCGTCGTGGACTCTGTCTTCTTGGACGTATGGCACTGGCGGTGAGGAGCCAGGCTCAGCACCCGCTCCAGTCCAAGCGACAGGCAAGTTGGTCAGGCCGCCTGAAGTTCGAGACCCTCACAAGTATGCTACGAAAACCATGAACGTTCGTCAGATTACATCAACGCTCAGCGGCCCTGCGGAAACCTGGGTGCCGCCTGCTGGGCTTTACGCCGAGAACAGCAAACGCGAGTACAACTTCAACATGTGGGCCCTCAAAGAGGGCAAGGAGGGCGAAGACGCCTTGAACATCGCTCCCAGGTACACGCCCAGACGTTGGACGGCAGCCCCAATGCGAGACGCCGGGCTCTTTAACTTGAATGAAAAGCACGTCGACCAACACCTCGCCAGCGCTCTTCGAGGACCCAAAGAGACGTGGTACCCTCCAGCGGGCTTGTACGTCGAGAACTCGAAGGAGAACAGATTGAAGAAGGGTATGAGGATCGACATGTGGAAGAAGGGCATGGGGATCGACATGTGGAAGGTCAAGGATGGGACGCTCAACGACAAGCCGCCACCCCGAGAGTACATTAAGCCGCCCGCCGTGCGTGATCCGGACGAGTGTGTCTTGGAACCCAGGCACGTGGAACAGATCACCATGGGCATGCGTGGGCCGGCTGAGTCGTGGAAGCCGCCAGCGGGCCTTTGCATTGAGAACAGCAAAAAGGGCATTGGCATGAATTTATGGGACTTGCGACGCTCCAAGTCTGCGTCCGTCGTTTCGAACGACTCGCCTTCCTCTCCGGATCCCACAACCAACTTACGTTACGGGGTCCCGCAGCCGCTGAAATCTGGCCTGGCCGGTGGCTTGCCCAGCAAGAATGGGGCTGGGCTGAGCGAAAAGGCGCGGGCGAAGCTTGCAGAAGCCCTTCTGGAAGATGTGGAAGCGTGAAGAGCGAGTAGAGAGTAGACCTAGCTTGAAGTCGAGTTTGGCGTTGGCGAGTCAGTTAACCGCTCGTCTTTTACATTTACTCCGCTCGGCTCGTATACGATCGCGGTCGGGTTACCGGGCCACGGGCTACCCCCGCGGACATGCCCGCGTACCATATAAGTACCATACTCGTACACGTGTTCGAGGCACGGCATGCAGTACCTTTGGTTTCTTAGCCGTTTCTTAAATCATAAATGGTTTCTTAGCTGTTAGTTTCGCGGTACCGTCATAACTTCTGTCCGTACGTACACCGAGCTGTTAATGTCAACTCGGGCTCATCTCCAGAAGAGCTCCAGCTCGACGGCCCGTCTCGACTCAATGAGCACTTCTGAAGCGCATCGTCGCGGAGACGCGTTTTCTTTCCCAGCACCTCCTCCAAGGGTTACGAGCCAGTGGTCAAGTCGTCGCCGGCCTGGCCATGCGAGTGACCGCACACGGCCCAGTGCACCTCCTCGAGAAGCTCGCGCGGTAGGCGATCGTACCCGCTGAGCGTGCGCACGTCCTTGGGCGGCAACGCGACGGCGCAACGGCGCACGGCTCCAAAGCGCTGCTGAAGGTACGCGAGGCAAAAGTCGCGTAGCCGCGGGCAATGCATGCCATCAGCAAGTATGAGGACCTCGAGCGCTTGTGCCTCGTCAACGGCCTGTGCAAGCTTCGACTCGCAGAGTGCGCGTAACGGCTCGAGCTCGATCGCGTCAGCGGCCACTAACAGCGCCATCAGTGCATCTGAGTCCGTGGCATGCTCTTGCAGCGCGGCTGGCACCTCCCCAGTGTAGAGGAAGCGGAGCACGAGCAGCAGGGTGTCGCGCGTCCAGCCCTCGCCCGGAAGGGTGAGCGCCAGCGGGGCGCCGTCTGCAGCACCACCGTGCTGCCGCAGCTGGCCCTCGCGGAAGCCACCGCTGAGGAGCGCAGCCATGTAAGCACTCGCACCCGAGCCGAGGAGCGCTCGGTGTGCGGGGACCGAGCTGCCGTCGGGGAGCCTGAAGCTTACGTCTGCAAACCGTTCGCTGCCGACGAGGGAAGCGAGGTGCGGCGAGAGGTGCTTAGTGATGAAGTTCGAGGGCGGCGGTAGCGTTGGCTCGGTGTGAAGCTCAAAGCACCATAGGTCCGAATAGTAGCGGCGCGCGAAGATGCCACCGCCAAAGAGCAGAAAGCGCGAGCCGAACGCGACCAGGCTCATGGCATTGCGGGCGGCCGGCATGGCTGCGGCGCGTGGGACATGCGCCGCAAGCGAGGCGGCGTGCGCCTCCGCAGCTGCCTCCGTACCGGTAGCTTCCTCCGGAGCCGCCTCCGGAGCCGCATCAAGTTTGTCGTTGAGCGAGCCGGAGCCCTGCGAGGTCGAGTCCTCCTTCGTCCTTGATGGCTGACCCACCGTCACGGCTTCCCACTCAAGGTGAGCGCCTTGGAGCAGCTCCGCTGGCCGGCTCACGTGCAGCACGAAGGTATCGTTCAGTGCCGCGCCTTCCGTGTCGGTCCCGCCAAAGATCACGATCTGGTGACCCGAGATCCCGAGCTCGGCCATCTCGAGGCAGTACCGAGGGCATGGGGGCGTGCCGTGCGCACTCAGCTGCTGCCAGCGCAGCGTGCGCGCTGGCGAGACGCCGCGGCTAAGTCTCGCCCCCCCCTTACCGCTCCCCAACTCGGCGCTGCCGAATGCGGACGTAGCACCGCTACCCTCCACTGCCTCCTCCACTGCCTCGTCCACTGCACCGCCGCCGCAGGCGCTGGCGCCAACAAACAGGGTGGAGATGTCCACAGCGTGCAAAGTGTTCGAATGGAGGGAGTGGACGAAGCCATCCTCGAAGGCCCTCCATGAGTGCTGGACCTCGGCAACATCGGTCTCGGTGAGCTCAGCTTCAAAGTACATCTCGTGCCCTCCGAAGCAGAGGAGCGTCCCGTGCAGCATGGTGCAACCGAAGAGGGCGTACTGCCACGGCTTTGGACCCGTGAGCTCGACTTGCGACCAGCACCACGAGCGACCGATTTCGAGGGTGAAGAGGAGCCCATCTCCATAGCCGCCCACGACGAGCATCAAGTCCGCGCACACGACGGCGCGGTGGCCCCGGCGCGCCGATGGCGGCGTGCCACATGTGTGGGGCTGCTCCCAGCGAAGCTCTGCCGGCGCGCCGCCTACATTCGTCAGCTGCCACGTGTCGTCCAGGCAGCCCTGCTGGCCCGTGCCACCGCGCGTGCCACCCCACACAATGATGCTGCTCGACGGCGCGTGCAGTGCGGCGCTGTGGCCGCGCCGTGCTGGGAACGGCGAATCTGCGGAGCCCAGTGCCAGTGTCCACTGGCATGAGCGCACATCCAGAATGGGCACGTCGCCAAAGTGCTGGAAGACACAGTCGCGGTTGCCCGATGGCGGCTCCACGACCGCTCCGCCGCCGATGATGTACATCTGCCAGCCAACGCGAGTCGCCGTGTGCGAGCAACGTGCTGCCGGTGTGACTGCACCCTGGCCTGCTGCGAGTTTGAGCTCATACCAGACCTTCCGGCACGTTTTGAGAGCGTCGGGAGCCACACAGCCGGCGGGGGTAATCATGACGCTGCGATTGTGACCACACATGGAGGGAGCTCGCGTTTGGACGGTGTGAACGGGTGATAAAATTGAAGGGGTTACGATCAACAATTCAGCTCGTCGGTTCACGCCGTAATGTTTGTACGCGTTGTCGCGTCTGTCGTGTTAACGTTCACACGAAGACAATGATTTTGTTGGGCTCCGCCTCCGTCCGTGGCTTGGTTCCCGAGGAACGTGTGCGTGACTGATGACGGAAACGGCCGCCGCCGCCGCAGCGCATGCGCCATCGCTGCGCGATCACTTATACATCATCGTCTTCGAGTCCGAGACGCCAGCTGGCCAGGCCTTCGATATCGTGCTCCTTGTTTGCATACTCATGAGCATCGGCACGACCATGCTGGAAACGGTCCCTGAAATCAGGAGGCCGTACAAGCTATATTTTGAGCTGTCGGAGAACATCTTCACCTCGATTTTCACGCTCGAGTATTTGGTACGGGTTTCAATTGCGAGGCCGAAGCCAGCATCTTTCATCTGCTCTTTCTTTGGCCTAGTGGACTTGTGCGCCGTCCTGCCATCGCTGATAGTGGTGATGCTGTTGCCTGACTCCGGTGCCGCCACGAACCTGCGTCTCGTGCGCGTCTTGCGCCTGTTGCGTGTCTTCCGCGTGCTACACTTCGTGGGTCTGAGTGATGAGGCGGAGGCGCTGCGCGCGGCCTTTTGGGCTTCAAGACGAAAGATCGGCGTCTTCCTCTACATGATTCTGACTATAGTCACAGTCATGGGAACTATTGTCTACGTGGTTGAAGATAATACGCACAGTGGCTTCACGAGCATCCCTCGATCGATCTACTGGGCGATTGTGACGGTGACCACGGTGGGGTATGGCGACATCGCACCGCAGACCGTCAGCGGTCAGACGATAGCATCCATCATGATGATCCTCGGGTACGCGATCCTTGCCGTGCCGACCGGCATTGTGGTGGCGGATCTGCAGATGAGGGGTAGGCCTCCGAGCTCAAAAACAACGATGCGGGCACGTGGCCTCAGCAGAGAGCTCAGGGCTGTGGATACACTTGCGTGCACCACCTGTGAAAGCGTGGGCCACGATGCAGATGCATCGTTTTGCAAGAACTGTGGTGCCGAGCTCTGTGTCTGATCAGCTCAAGCAAGCAATGGTTTGAGTACTTATTGTGTTATTTCTCGACAACCTTTAATAGCTTCATGCTTCTGATCACAGCGGTCTGACGGTTGTCGGTTCTAGCGCGACCCAAAGCGCGTGCGTTACTTCGCTTCTGAAAGCGGTCGACCGCCGTCAGAGCTTGCGTCAGAGTCAGCGCGCGCGTCGCTGGTAGGACTAGTCACAGTCGCACCAAATTGGCGCCGCGTCCAAAAGCGCGAGTTGCATGCGCGTGTGGGCGCGCGCTTTCAGGTCACGTCATAATGCTACATTGCATCAGCCGACGCACCATAAAAACCAAACCGTTTCATGCATGCATGTTCGTCCATCTACCAAAAACACTTCGAGTCGGAGTAATCAACCTGTCTGTGAGGCGCTCGCGTCCATCTTACGTCCATCTAGGACGCCTTCCACTTTCGACACGGGACAACCGTGGGTGTCGCAATGGCCGCCGTCGCCTCCTCCGTCACAGAGACCTCCGTCACACATGAGGAGGAAACGCACCAAATGGAGGCGGCACCGCAGACGTCGCCGCCAGGCTCACATCTGTTGGACGCCGAGAGTTCGTTCAGAATCGTGTCCAAGGGATCTGCACGAATCCCGATTGCATCCATGAAAGCCTACCTGCGGGAGAAAAAAGTGGTGCAGGATGAATTGATCGACAGCATTGTCGCCGGGCTGGATATCAATGGCGACGGCGAGATCGACCTAGATGAATGGACGCAAGGATACTCAACGATCGCCCCCGGCAGCATGTCCCCATCGCACCCACCCGCCACCCTCCCCGCCGATGGCACCGCCTACGAGCCCATACCTCAGATGACACAGTCGGTGGAGGCCCTTATCCCTGGCTCGAGCCAAGGGCCGCCAGGCACATACATGTACAGGTATCCCGACGGCGCCGTCTACGAGGGCGAGTACAAGGCCGGTAAGATTGAGGGGCGGGGCGTGTTCCGATATGCGAGTGGCGACGTCTACGAGGGCGTGTGGAAGTCTGGTGTGAGAGAGGGACAAGGTACATATCGCTATGCCAGCAACGCAGTATACGAGGGCCAGTACAAGAGAGATCAAAAGGAGGGGCGCGGCACGTTCCGGTATGCTGACGGTGGCGTTTACGAGGGCGGCTGGAAGGCTGGGCAGAGGGAGGGGCAAGGCACGTACCGCTTCGTCAGCGGCGATGTCTATGAGGGCGAGTACAAGGCTGGCCAGGAGGAGGGGCAAGGCAAGATTCGGTATGCCGACGGCGCCGTCTACGAGGGCGAGTACATTGCTGGCCAGAGGGAGGGGCGCGGCACGACGCGGTATGCTAGCGGCGCAGTCTATTTCGGCGAGTACAAGGCTGATGAGAGGCACGGGCAAGGCACGTACCGATATGCCAGCGGCGACATCTACGAGGGCGAGTACAAGGCTGGCCTTGCTGAGGGACGGGGCACGTTCCGGCATGCCGACGGTGGCGTTTACGAGGGCGAGTGGAAGGCTGATCAAAAGGATGGCCACGGCACGCACCGGCATGCAAACGGCGCCGTCTACGATGGCCAGTACAAGGCTGGCCAGAGGGAACGTCGCGGCACGTTCCGGTATGCTGATGGCGCGACCTTTCAGGGCGAGTGGAAAGCTGGGCAGAGGGAGGGGCAAGGCACGTACCGCTTCATCAGCGGCGACGTCTACGAGGGCGAGTACAAGGATGGCCAGGAGGAGGGGCGGGGCACGTTCAGGTATGCCGATGGCGCCGTCTACGAGGGCGAGTACATTGCCGGCCAGAGGGAGGGGCGGGGCACGTTTCGGCATGCCGACGGCGGGGTGTATGAGGGCGAGTACAAATTGGGTCAGAGACAGGGGCGCGGCATGTTCCGGTATGCTGACGGCCACACCGAGGTGAGCGTCTTCGACGCAGGCGTCCGGGTGGGAGAGGGCGTGAGGTTGACAGCCGACACGCGGACGGCATGGCGGCTGCAGCATGGCCAGCCATTGGAAGAGATCTCAATCGAGGAGGCGAAGCGCGTGATTGAGCGTCTCGCGCTGCCGATGCCTCTTGGCCTTACCTGACGCGAGATATCATTAGAGATGTTATGCACGCCGATGGTTGGCGCGTTCTGCTACGTTTCTACTACGTAGCTAGTGGGAAATACGTATAGTATGACTTCCCTACATGAGCGACCTGTGCTGACAGCAGAGTCTTGTTCTGCACGATGGCGTTGTTCTCGTACCACGTACAGACGTACGACGGGCGACGGGCGCGAGATTCGAAAGTTCAGCGCACAGCGCTGCGAGCGGGTCCACTGTGTGGAGAGTAGCTGTCGCGTGTCGGCGCGGCGCGCGATAGAGGCGACGGCGGAGTTTTTTGTGTCGGAACGATCTGTGATGATGTGTCATGTGATGTGTGACCTGTGACGTTAACACGACAGAAGCGACAACCGGTGCTACGGCGCTGATGTGTGTGCATATTGAAACATCAATCAACACGACCGACCTCTGGTGTACGACGAGACACTTCTAAGCCTGGCGAAACGGAAACTGACGACACTGACACAAGAAATCGCACAGGAGCCCCGAAAGAAAACAAACCTAGCCATCACAGACAGCCGACAAGCCTCCGCACCCACAACAAGCAATGAGCAGACCACGCATTAACCACGCATGTTTCCATGTTCCGTGTTCCCGTGCTTCGATGTCGTCCCATGTTCCCATGTACCACACTCTCACGCCAACATCTCCTACGAATTCCGCCCCACCGCAATTCAGGGGGTCCCGCCAATTGGCTGGGTTATGGTTGGGTAGCTTGTTCAGTTACAAATCTCTGTATCTCTCTCTACATTACCGGTCCGGTCTAGGTCCCTACTGTGATCTGTGACTCGGGCTGTGACAATGTTGTGTGGAACGGAAGGCGATGCGGGCCAAAAGCGAAAAGGCGGAAGGCGAACCGGGACAAGGTGGGCCACTAGCCTCCACTACATCCCAGGCTAGGTTCGACACGCTCAGCGCTGTACACGACCCCGGCTATATCGATTTGATTAGACGTTTAGATGAATCGGATCACGTCCCGCGCCCGGCCGCGCGGCGCCGACCCGCGGTAAACCCGCTTAAACCCGCGGATATTCCGCGACCGCGTTCGCGCTTCGCGGTCGCGCGCGGGACCGGTAGCGGTACGAATTCGGCTCATTCCCGCCCGGGCCCCGGCGCGGGGGATCGTTTCGAATCATGGCCGCGCGTCGAAGTCAGTCGTTACACACATCTGACATAACATATCGACACTGAGTATGTGTACTTCTCACGGCCCGTCCTCGCGCCGCGCCGCGAAGGGTTTGGGCGGTCCTGCACGCGCGCCCAACGCACACGGCACAAACGCGCCGACTATCGTCCGCACAACGTCACGCATCGCCACACGCCGGTCACACGCAAGCACTGTTCTACCCTCCCCGCCCGCCCCGGTTATGCATTCTACATCATGTGTAACGCCTCGAGAGGGCGCCATGGCCTCTGGTCACCCTGTCCCCCCGCGGTTGC
>PJAB01001959.1:0-11240 GCA_002887195.1 Chrysochromulina parva | reverse complement strand
TTCTCGCTCAGCATCTCCAGTTTCCCTGCCAGACAAGCCAGCAAGCGTCAGTTTTGGCCAAGGAGGGGCGATTTTGAGGGCAAAGGCGCACCTGAATCCCAGACTTTGATCGTCTTGTCGTACGATCCCGACACAATCTTGGTCCCGTCCGGAGAAAACGCCACCGACGTGATCTCGCGGCTGTGGGCGCTCGTCTTCAGGCTCAACAGCTCCAGGTCGTCTGCCAGACAAGCCAACAAGCGTTAGTTTTGGCCAAGGAGGGGCGATTTTGAGGGCAAAGGCGCACCCGAATCCCAGACTTTGATCGTCTTGTCGTACGATCCCGACACAATCTTGGTCCCGTCCGGGGAAAACGCCACCGAGTTGATCACGCGGCTGTGCGCGTTCGTCTTCTCGCTCAACAGCCCCAGCGCGTCTGCCAGACAAGCCAGCAGGCGTCAGATTTGGCCAAGTAGGCGCGATTTGAGAGCTCGCGGCGCACCCGAATCCCAGACTTTGATCGTCTTGTCGTACGATCCCGACACAATCTTGGTCCCGTCCGGGGAAAACGCCACCGACTTGATGCAGTCGCTGTGGGCATTCGTCTTCTCGCTCAGCATCTCCAGTTTGTCTGCCAGGCAAGCCAACAGGCGTCAGTGTTGGCCAAGGAGGGGCGATTTTGGGCTCGCGGCACACCCGAATCCCAGACTTTGATCGTCTTATCTTCCGATCCCGACACGATCTTCGTGCCATCGGGCGAAAAGACGACCGAGATGATGGCAACGCTGTGGGCCTTGGTCTTCTCCGCTACACAGTTGATGAGCATCGCGATCATCCTGCGAGAACAAGAGAGAAGAAGAGAGGCTTAGGCAGCGTGTGTATTCGCGGCAGCATGGAGATATGGGACCACACGAGGCTGCAAGCTGAAGGACGCTTCAGGGATCTCGATGCAGATATGCAACCACCAACAGCGTGCCGCGAGGATGAGGGGAATCGCGTGCGGAGTGTGGTTCCGAAGCTCATCGCGAACGGAGAGTCGCATGCCCTCGAGAGAGGCAGCCCAGCTCGGGGACTCAGGATTGGGCAGTCACGTGGCGGCAAAGCGCGCGGGGGCGGAGAGGAGGGAGGCGGACTTTTGTCGGCGCGCGACTGCGGAAAGGTATAACGCGAAAAAAACCACAGTCGTGAGAGAGACAAAGGGAGGCGTAGGGGCAAGGGCATGTGTGCTCCCTGAGATGCACAAGTGCCCGCGGGTTCCGTTTGGAAGAAAGCACCTACCAGGGAGCGGACTCGATGTATTCCGTGTGCGAAGGTGGTGCGGTGTGCGCGTGCAGCGGTCGCTCCGACGCACGTTGAGCAAGTATCGCGACGGCGGGTGTTGGGACGCTTTTTCCGATTGGTTCCTGTGAAAGAGCTGTTAATAAATGTTTTAAAATCTATGTCCGGTCGCACAAACCCCACCGGCCGGGCTCGTTATCGACGTCCGCGGTCCGGGCCTTGAACGCTCAGCCGACACGCCTCACGGACACGATATTAATATGTTTCGAGCGCTGAAGGTTGCCTCGACCATGTGTGCCATGTGTGTGGAATAGCTTTGGTACTTGGACACAGTCGCACGCTCCGGCTCCACCTCTAGGATCCGAGATCGACGTGGCCCATTAGAATGCCATTCTTCGTTTTCAATCAGCTCCCATGAGCCATGACTGGAACGTACGGACGCCCAGGTGGGGCTGGAACATACGGAACGTACGGCGCAAAGATCTTCTCCCACTTCTTGTTGCCAGTGTCGAGGTCCCTCTGCCGCTCGTCCGCCGGCACAACCGGAGTCCAGTCGGGACTCCACGCGCCCTGCACGGAGCCTGCAACGTACGTGGCCCGCCACGCCAGCATCCTCCCCTCTTTCTGCGGCCGTATCCTGACCGTAAGCGTGTCCCAGTCCGATGATTTCGTCAGCTTTTTGACCTCGTAAGTGAGCGTCTTGGTGTGCGGCCAGCTCTGATCGTGAATCTCCACCTTCCACGACGTCGTCTTCGTGTCCAGATCAGCGGCCTTGAAGACCAAATGGTCGATTTGCTTCGTGTCCTTCACCGCGACCGAGAATAGAGGGAGCTTCTCAGCAGCCATGGCGCACGCACAATGGTCGGCGATCGGGCGATCGGGCGCGCGCGCTCCCCCTCTGGGCACCCGCGTGACGGGACCGATCGCCGAAACAGTCGGGGAGCTCAACTTGGCGCTCATTTCGGACCTTCGTGTGCTTCATCAAATTCCCGGCTGTTCATACGTCAAGTGAAGCACGTTACACCGCCCGCGCCACCTCGAACACAAACGGCGCGGCGTCGAGCCACTCCATGTCCGTCCACACGCTCTGATAGGTCTTCATCGCCGTGACGCGCAGCCCGTGGGCGGCTGCGACCTCCTCAAACCTCGCCATCGCAGCGTCCACGTAGCGCGAGCGGTCGGTGGGACTCGGCGTTCGACTTCGCGGCATGGTGGCGAAGATGACGCGCGGCGGCGGTGGGGTGCCCGCGTGCCGGTCGAAGAGCATACGCAGCGTGGCGCACAGCGGGGCGTGCGACGCCGGGTCGTAGATCGTGTCGCTGCCAAGGATCCAATCGAAGCGCAAAGGGCTGGGATCACCCCTCGAGAGGCGCGGCGTTTCGAGGGCGGCGAGGTCCTCCGCTGAGCCCCAACGCACAAGGGCCGCCTGGCACGCCGCCTCGGCAACCAGCTGTGCGTTGCGTCGCACGTTGTGCTCAATGAGGGGGAGCAGCTCGCTTGCACCGTCGGTCAGGACGACCATCGAAGCGCCGAGCCCCGCCGCGTACAGGCCGACGGCGCCGGTGCCGCTCCCGAGCTCGCAGACAGCCGTGCCTCGTATGCTCCCGCGCTCCGCGAGAAGCCAACGGCAGAGGGCGGGAGCGCTGTGCCACACGCGTCCGCCCGTCGCCAAGGTGCCATCGGTGGCAACTGTGCGCAGGCGCAGGTGCACGCCGCCGGGCAGCGCAGGCGGCAGACCCTCGAGGGCGGCGGCAACGTCCTCGGAGAAGCACCACACACTCGCGCGCCCGTCGAGTCGGATGAGTTGAAGGAGTGACGTCGGGTCCGCTTCGACGGCTGGCGTCCCCGGGACTGCAGGCTCGCAACCGCGCTCTCCAGGCGGTACTGGCTCGTGAGGCACTTCGTCGCCAAGAAGAAGCCATGGGGTCGCGGGCAGCTGGCGCAGTGCGGGCAGGGTGCTTAACTGCAGGCAGCGCGATGTCGCCAGCATCGCGTGCAGTGTGCGTAGCTGCAGCTGCGGCTCGCTGCCCAGCGCGTCCGCCGCCTCCTGCGTCGCTCCCGTTTCGTAGGCGATGGGCGCGTGCTCGGCAAAGTCGAAGCGTTCGAGCACGCCAAGACCACGTGCGAGCGCCACGCGCCGCAGCCAGCCGGCCCTCGTCAAGTGCCTCTTGCTCGAGACGAGAGCGGGCCCAGAGCGCCTCGTCCGCGGAGTTCGTCAAACTCGCGCCGGCGGGATGGGGGTGAGCAGAAGGGGGGTTGGGGGAGTCGGGGGAACCATCGCCGGCAGGCACGCGCCTTCGCGTTCACGTGAGGGTGCCCACGACGGCGTGTGAATTCTGTGGAACGCGTGGAAGCCATGGTGAGCGACGCGCCTCTTCTGCCTCGCTTGCCTGACCCTGACTGGCTGACGGGTCGTGCTCGGACTCGCGTGCTCGCAGCCGAAGCAGATCAACGAGATCAAGGATTTCCTGCTCACCGCGCGCAGGAAGGACGCCAAGTGTACGCTACCAGCGAATGCCACGAACCTGCCTGCGCTGCGTGGCCTTCGCTCCGTAGCCTGCATGCCAGAGAGAGACGTCAAGCGGATATCGGCGGCGCTCTGCTGACGCTGTGGCGGTGGCGGCGCGATGCGCACGCGAGACGCACCGAGATGTTGCAAGGCACGCTGCTGCTGCTGCACGGAGCAGCCATTGAGGCAGCGACCACCGCTCTGTGCAGCTGCACCGTGCTTTGCGGCATTTCGGAGCGTCTTCCGCGAGCACGCCGCCTCGCCGCCTGAAGGGGCTCGCCGTCCCTTGCTACTGCGCCCGGCCGCATCGCTTCTCTGCTCTGTATCGTCCAGGCGAGAGATCGATATGGCCGGACGCAGTTGCGAGTCGTGAGCCCTCAGCCAGCTTTCGATCATTGCCAAGTGCTGCAGCATGGCGCGGCGGAGTGTGGCCCGGCCCACAGCAGCGTAGGGGGCGCGGCCCATCGTGGGGCTACGCTCGTGCTGCTGCGCTGCTACGCCTTGTGCCATCCGCCATAGCTTGCGTCAGCCTTGCTGACAGCCCCGTGCCCGCTCGCTCCCCGCAGCCGTTAAGATCAAGAAGTCGAAGGACGTCGTGAAGTTCAAGGTGCGCTGCAGCAAATACCTGTACACCCTGTGCGTGAAGGACCTCGAGAAGGCCGACAAGCTGAAGCAGTCGCTGCCGCCCGGCCTGACCGTCAAGGACATTTAGATTGGAGGCCGCGAGAGATGAGGGAGAGGATCTCCAGGTGGGCTTGCCGAGCTCGGCGGCAGCGCATGCGTGTACAGTAGAAGTATGCAAACAGACACCTTGAAAATGGACTCATGCACTCGTACACAGTATTTCTACGTGCCCGGTATCCACGTCTGAGCGAGAGAGCAGAGCAGACTCTCATCAAGACGACGAACGACCGGGCGCGGTGTCGGGGGCGGGGCCGGTGGCGCGGGGCGGTTCGCCCACTCACCCGTCGCGCCGTCGGCGACTCGCGCAGCCGAACGGAACCGCGGAACCGGGTCGGAGCCGTCTACCGAGAGTTGTGGTCGAGTCCATTTGGTTGCGGCACGTGGAAATGGAATCGAACCGGACCGCTCTCCTCCGCGAGAGAGTGCGGAGTGCGCACCGGGCACCGCCACGGAACGCACGGCGCCACGCGCCGCCCGGGGGAGTCGCGGCCCGTGGGAGGCGGCGGCCGCGCGCGTTAGTGTGCCACATGTGGTGCACGGTGGACGAGCCCTCTAGTTCTTCTTCTCATGGCCGCGCCTTGCCTTGGACTTAAAGGCCGTCGCCTTGGGCTTGGCCGCCGCTTTGTGCTTCTTCTTACTCTCGTGGCTGCTGGCTTTCTTGACCGACGTTTTCTTCTTCGCGACCTTGCCGCCGCTCTTCGCCTTGCTACTGCCTTTCGCCTTGGTTACGCTCTTGTCCTTGCTGCCACTCTTGTCCTTGGTTCCGCTGTTGCCCTTGCTGTCCTTCACTTTGGCCTCGCCGCCGTCGCCGCCACCACCGCCAGCGCTGGCGCCGCCACCGCCACCGCCGGCGCCGGCGGCACGCGTGGCCCTGCCCGGGGCAGCGCCCTTTGCGACCTCGAGCTCCCCGTGGGCGGCGTGCCCCTGGATGGAGGGCGGCGGCGGCGACGCCATCAGGAGTGAGCGCTCCACGGGCAAGAGAGTGCCGCGGCTCACGTACACAGCGTTGCGCGCGCCGCCGCCGCAGTAGCGAGGAGGCAGTTTCCCCTCCTCGGCCTCGCAGATGGCGCCGCATTGCGAGGGCGGCACGCGCTTCGAGTGGTTCGTCGCACGTGCGAGGGACGTGCCGCAGAAGCACTGTCCGCCGTTGGCCATCGCGAAGACGGGGGCGTCGATGCAGGCGGCTGCACAGCTGAGCGTCGTGTGCCCGCTGTTGCGTGGACCGTTGGCCACGTCACGCGATGGCCCCCTGTCCCGGTAGCAGCCGATCCACAGAGGCTCGGCAGCTCGGTCGGCCGAAAGACGAAGCCGCAGCCGCTCGGCGACTGCGAGGAGCGGCGGCAGTGACGAGCGCGCGAGCCCTAGCGCGGTCAATGTGTCACGCCACGCCACGTCGAGCGCGGCGCCTCGAGTGCCATTCGCTAGCGGCTCGAGCGGTCGGCTCGCCCACATGTGCTGCTTGAAGCCCGCGGCGGCCAGGGCCGCGGGCAGCCGTGCGCGCAGCCGCTCGCCCCGCGCCACCGCCGCGAGCGTCGCGCCGCGTGCGCTGTATTGGAACACGGCGGGGAACTGCGCGGCTGGGTTGTGGACGAGATAGATGGGTCGCGGGAAAATGCGCTTCGAGGCGGCCATAAGGGCGTCAGTGAGCTCGGCGGCAGAGTGTGTCGCTTCGTGCTCCACCAGGACGTCCCAATTTGGGAGCGGGCGGCGGCCGCCGCGTCCGTGCACGCACTGCAGGCTGCATTTGAGGCAGAGAGCTTCCCACAGTGCGTGCGTGTGCATCACTGAGCTCTCCGACGCCGCGCTGCCGTGCATCATGACGACGACCGCAGGCGGCACCATGGCGCCCCAGCAGCGAGCGGCCACCGGAGGCGGCAAGGCCGCGGCGGCCGCAAAGTCCGAGCGCAAGCCGGCGGCGGAGCGCGCCGTGCTGGGCACCTTGGGCAGCGGCAAGGGGCGCTCGCTTTCAGGGACGTGCTGCAGCACGTCGCACCCCAGCTGCAGCAGCGGCGCGAGATCAGACGCGGATCGATCCTCATCCAGTAGCCGCTCCCAATGGCGGCGCGCCGAGGCGGCCAATCGGAGTGCCTCCAAAGGGTGCTCGTGCAACCGACGCAGCTGGCGCACGAACGTGGGCGCGTCGTCGGCGAGCAGCGCGACGGAGTCGTCAGTCGGGATGCCGAGTGGCGACGCCGAGACGCTCGTGAGGACGATGGGGACGCCGAGCTGGAGGCCAGGCAGCAGCTTGGTGTTCACGCCGGTCGAGCGTAGGATCGGCACGATCATCGCACGCCAGCTAAGGAGCTCTTCGACCATCTCCGCATCTGAGATGAAGCCGAGCTCATCCACGCCACCTGCCGCCTCGTGCCCCGCCAGCGAGGTGTGCCACGCCCAGCCGCAGCGTACGGGCGAGCTGAGCGCGTCGCACGGCTTGCCCTGCTGCCTCTTCGGGCGGTCATCGGGCGCATAGCCGACGAGCCGCAGCCGCACGCTCGGTAGCGCCGTCCTGAGCGCGGGCCACACCTCGCTCAGGAACCACTCGATAGAAAGGTGGTTCGTTGGCGTGATGCCGTTGCCCATGAAGCCGATCCTCGAGGGCGGGAAGACGAGGCCGCTCGCGACGGCGCCGGCCAGCGCGCCCTCGAGGCCGCTCGTGACGCCGCCGGCCAGCGCGCCCTTGCTGGCTGCTGCCGCTGCGGACGCCGTTGCCGCTGCATTCCTAATTTGGACCACACCATCCTTCCTAATTTGGGAGGGTGCCATCTCTGCAGTCCGCGATGCGCTCGGGGGCGGCAACGAGGGCGACGGCGTGGAGGACGACTCATCGGTGTTCTTGGCGTGAATGATGCCCTCGTCATCGGCGGCCGAATGCTGCGCAGGCCGCTGTACGGGCTGCTGTACGGGCTGCTGTTCGGGCTGCTGTCCGGCCTCCGGTGCGGGCTGCTGCTGCTCCGGCTCCGAGGGCGGCTCCGATGGCGGCTCGGGCTCCTCCGCCTCTGCCGCCTGGCCCTCCCCCTCCTGCGCCTGCTGCTGATTTTGATCTTCGTCTTCGTCTGCCTTCTCCGGCGCCTCCTTCATCACCGTCTCCCCCTTCGCCTCTATCTCTTCCTTTGCCGCCGTCTGCTCATTTGCCGCCGTCTGCTCCATCGCCGCCGCCTCCCGCGCCTCCAGTGCCGCCGGCACCGCCGTCTCCCCCTCCTGCAGCTCAGGGGTTGCATCCTCCTGCTGTGACTGCGCTTGTGGATGTTCCTTATCCACAACCACCTCTTCCTCTGCCTCCTCCTCCACCTCCTCCTCCACCTCCTCCTCCACCTCCTCCTCCTTCTGCTGCTGCTGCTTCTCGCGTTGTGACGCCTGTCCTCGTGATGCCTCCTTGCCTTGCGCCTTGTCGGCTTGCTCGACCTCCTCAAAAGAGGATTCCTGACCGCCCTGCGCTGCCTCGTTGTTCTTAGCCTCAGCATCGCCTTGCGCCGCCTCATCGCTCTGAGTGTAAGCCTCTTGCACCTCGTCAGCAGGGAGTCCCCCATCGCGCCCCTCACTAGCCTCATTCGCCTCATTCGCCTCATTCGCCTCATTCGCCTCATTCGCCTCATTCGCCTCATCAGCAGGATCAGCCGGGAGTCCCCCATCGCGCCCCACCTCTTCCTGTGCCTCCGAGCCTTGTAACGGCGGCTGCTGCTCGCCCTGAGACTGCTGTGCCTCCGCCTGTGGCGCCTCCTCGCCCTCGTTGAGCTGAAGCAGCCTGCGCTGCCCCGTGCCCTTCTGCTGCTGCTGCTGCTGCTCCTGCTCCTGCTGCTGCCCTTGCTGCCCTTGCTGCCCCTGCGGTATCGGCTGTGGCCCCTGTTCGAGCATGCGCCGCTGAGCGAGCTGGCGCGAGCTCGACGTATTCATTAGCCGCACGCCGCGCGGCGACATCTTGAGCACGTGCCAGTGGCGACACGACGCGTTGAACGCACTGCGCTCGAGTGCGGAATCAGCCGCAGAGATGTGGACGACGGCGTCGGCAAGCTCGTACACGGCGCGCTGGCGGGGTGGCAGGGAGTGCGCCTTGCCCTGATGAAATGCCTTGCGCTCCACCGAAGTCTCCCACTCCGCCATCATCGAGGCCTTATACGAGTGTGCGTCGTCCGACAGGACAGCGATGAAGGGCCGTCGGCCCTCGGGCGCGTGGAGCGCGAGAGTCGGGAGCAGAAGCTCGGCGGCCGAGGCCATCGGGTCGCGCCAAAACCAGAGCGGGCACAGCACCACGTCAAACCACCCCTGCCGCGCCAGCGTCGCGAGCGAATCGAGCTCGGAGTACTCGTAGATCGACGGCACGTGCGGCGGGGCCTCTGTAGGCGAGAGCTCCGTCTCGCTGCTCCGCGCCGCGCCAAGGAGCGCGGCGAGCTCGTGCGTCGGCGGCGAGCGCTGCTCAGTGGGTGTCTTGCCACGGAAAAGCAGCGAGACAGTGTGGCCTAGGCCGCGCAGCTGCGGCAGGCACCCATCAGCATGCAATCAGCAGGAAATCATCAGCATGTAATCAGCATGCACTTAGCAGCATGCGCAAGCACCCCGTGGCACCCGTCGCACCTGCGCGACGACCCCGAGCAGCCGAACGTCGGAGCCGATCGGCTTGAGGTGGTGCTCGTGGATGAGGAGCACACTCAACGGCGCTCCCGTGCGACAGGCCTCGCTGCCGACAGCTGTGGTACTGGTACTGGGCACGTGCGATGCTGCCTGGGCGAGCTCCTGCTTCGCCTGCTGCTGCTTCGGCGGTAGTCGCCGGCTCTTGGCGAGCTCAGCCGCGTGGTGGTGCAGGAGCACATGGCACACGACTCCGAGCACGATGAGGCCTATGAGGCGAAGCGAAGTGCGGCTCAGCGGCACCATGCATCCGCGGGCACGAGTCGGTTGAAGTGGACCAAGCGCATGCAGGTGTCAATTGCCAGAGGACCCGACATCGATTAGCTATCCGATCGCTCGCATCCCGCCGGGCGTGCGTGAATTTGCAGCGTGAATTCATGTTAATACACACAACACGTAAGCAGCACAGCTGTGAAGACAATACGATACATTCGTAGTGCGTGAATTCACGCGTTGCGAAACGTGAAGTTGAAACAGGCGCCTGTTCAGAGAAGCCAACAATTACATGTATAAACCAACTACGTATCTCGGGGTACTCCTCGCACCGTCTTGACCCGCGTGCGCGTCGGTCACGTACGCGCCTCTCTGCGGACTGCGCGCGGTCGCCCGCTCGCCCGCCCGCCGCCCGCCGCCGCTCGCCCGCTCTGACGGTACACCAGCCATCACACGGTTCACGCGCACGTACAGACGTAGACGTGAAGACTAAGACTGGAGCGGCAACGTAGGATTCCTAAGAGGCATATTATTTATCCTGGATTCGCACACAATCCTCAATCCCTGAATCCAAACCGAGTGCATGGCCCTTCGAATCGTCGACGTTCCGCGATTCCTCGAGCCGCGTTGCCGCGAACAACGGCCTGGAGCTTCTGCACGGCCGCAAACCTCGCGCGAGCCAGGTTGAGGCGCTGCTGCACTAGCAAGGCCCTCGCGTGCGATTGGATCACCAGTGCAGCCAATGCCCTCTCTGCACGCCATGTGTTCCGAGCCTCCGCCTCGCGCTCGCGCTGCTCGTTATCAGCAACAGCGGCGGCCGCCGCAGCGACGGAAGCCGGCTGGCGCGCTGATACTATCTTGAGGCCTTGATGCCGCTGCGTTGCTGGCGCGTCCCGCACGATGCGAAAGGCAGCCTTCGGAAGTGGTGCAGCCAGCGATGCCGAACTGGGCGTGACTGATGCGCTCACCGCAGAACGGGACGTTCGCGAAGCTGACATTACATTTGGCGTCCGCGCGGAAGCTGGCATCGCGGCGATGGCGGACGCTGGCTGCGCGACTTTCGCGGCCGCCGCTCGCCGTGCGGTTGCAGCGTCCGCCATCACCTCCTCAATAGTGCGCCTCGCGGCAGCGAGTTCGTGACGGAGCACTGCGTTTTCCTGGCGCAGGCGCGTGTTGTCGTCGCGCAGGTCTGTGTTCTGCTCTCGCAAGTCTGCATTTCGCTCGCGTGCCAGCTCCAGCAACAGACGGTTGGTCGACATAGGCGCTAAGGCTCCCATAGCGTCTGCCTTCACGGCGGCTGGCGGCGCTGCGGCTCCGACCCTGTGCGATCGGCAACTCAGGTGTGAGACATGGCGTGTGAACCTGGCCTGTTAATTCTCGTCCGCTCAGAAGGGCGCGCGCGAGCCCACAGGACGGCCCCAGCAAACCCATGAGCAAACCAAAGCAGCTCATCCCCAATCCTTGATTTCCACCCGTCACCATCACCTCTGCCACCCAACTTCCCTATACCACCGGCATCATGCCGCCACCCTCACCGTCACCCAGGCCGCGCCCGTAGCCGTCACCGCCGCCGCCCTCGCCACCACCGCCGTCGCCTCCTCCACCCTCGCCTCCTCCAACCTCGCCGCCTCAGAGCCGAGCACCACTCGGAGGTGCCTTTACTCGCGAGATACATGTATATTTGTGATGTACATCCTACATGTAGTCCCTAGCGTTATTTGAACCCTTGATAGGGCGAGCGGGCGACTTTGGTCTCTGTCGGAGCCACGGTCGGTCGGGAGGGAGGGACAGCCGACCGACCGACGCAGATATTTCAAGACCACCCCCAAAAAACAAAAAGTAAAAAATAATACCATAGGTAGAGGTGGCAGCGGAGCACCAGGTCGCGCGGAACGATCCCTGAGAGCATCGCTGCGATGACGGGGGTACCAGCCAAGGCTGTTGAAAGCGTTAG